>VMDO01017716.1:0-25692 GCA_007922755.1 Pedetes capensis
GTGGTAGAAGAAGTGCACATGGAAAAATTTAAATGCAATATCAAAAGATATTAAATGCAAATCAAAAGATATTAGCTCTAAAGAAACATAATTCAGAATGATACCAGACTTCTCATCAGCAACAATAAATGTAAGAAGATAGGCACATAATTTCTTCAAACTGTTGGACATAAATGTATCACAAAATTGAATTTGATATTTACCTGAACTCTCATTCAAGAATGAAGGATTAATGAAGAAATGTTTAGCAGATATACAAAAATGAAAATATATTCACTAGAAAAAAGCCACAAAACAAATAAAAATAGCAATCTTACTCCAAAATAAAAAAAAATGAGCTCTTAATAAGTAAAATATAAGAAACAATGGGGAGAAAGGAAGTCATAAGAAAAACAAAATGGAAAACAGAAGTAATTTTAAAATTGACAGTAAAAGTATAATCACTAAAGCTATCATATTCTTGTTTACTTACTTAACTTCTTGACTTAGCATTTCTCATCCCCAATGTAAAATCTTCCAATTCTTGACTGATGCCAAGAACACATACATATTTGTGCATTTTTCAATGCAGTCTCTACTTTGCCCATATGATTTAGCTCTCTATCATTCAACTGTCTGCTACCAAGAGTCAATTGTGTTTAATCCCAAACCCAATCCAATTGTTTTTATTGTAATTGTGTAAAATAATGGATCATTATATTAGCTTTAGGAAAAGGTTGTTTGTATAGAAACTGAATACAGTATACTGGGAAACCTTATAGAAGTGAGTTATTTTAGGAAAAATATATTATCAAATTAGATGCAATTTAGACAAGTATAAAATGCTAGTAAAGTTAGCATAGATGTCACAATGACATTCATTTGCTTGAAGTCCCACTCCACTCAGTATCACACATCAAAACTCATGGAATTGGGTGCCATTGTGCATGCGTAATACTAGCAACTCACAAGGCTGAGGCTGGAAGATCATGAGTTCAAGGCCAGAGGTAGTCTGTCTGTGTGGCTCAGTGAGACCTTGTCTCAAAATAAAATAATAAAAAATGGGCTAGGCTTGCATCTCAGTGGTAGAGCTCTTGCTTAGCAAGAGAAAGGCCCTAGGTTCAATCTTCCATTGCTGAATGTAAAAAGAAAAAGTTAAAAGTCATGGAGCTGCACTCTTGGTGCAGTGTATACAGAGAAGAGATGACAGGCTAAACTCAAAGGACCCACACAAAGAAAATGTTGGATTTTGTCCAATGCATTTTCCTCCTGCATGTATTGAGATGATAGATGCTTTTTCCTTTTCAGTTTGTTAATATGGTTAGTTATATTATTGGCTTTGAAATAGTAAACCAACTTTGTATTCTTGGGATAAACTCCACTTGATGGTGACTTAGTGTGCGTACTGTAAATGTATATTACATATTTATGTATTTATTGTATGTATATTTTTATGTATTCTGATTTGATATTTTAGAATCATTGGTATGGAGGTTTTTATATAACATATTTAGCTCATTTTATATTGGGGTAATAAAGCCTCTCAGAAGGAGCTGAGAAGTGTTCCTTCAAATTTCTAGAATAAATCATGATGAATCAATATTACTGTATATTCTCAAATTTCATCCACACCTTTTTGACAGTCTTGGAGTGATGATAAGTCAGGTGCAGACTGGAATTCAATCCACATGCAATCCCAATCTGCATCCTTATTTTTCAGCCCTTTAAAACTGCCAAAAGGGTGTGGATTAGATTCAAGAATATATAGCATTTTTCTTTAATGTTGGTCAGGCCTCATTTTTGTTGTAAAGCTAGGAGTGATGGTCATTCCAGCTCTCTGTCTCCTAGAAAAAGCTTTAAATCCTTTGGTATACGTTTTTGACTTTTCACAAACTACATCTAAGTATGTATGTGGGGCATGAGCCTCCAGGTCCAGCCTGGAGGTTTGGACTGGCGGTGTCGCCGCACACACAGATACTAAACACAATTCACTCGGGACCCTATGGTGAGGGGCGTGAACTCCTGTGACCCTGGGGACCCCAGAGGAAATGGGAGAAAGGAAAAGCCTCAGGAGCTTTTGCCTTCCAGGGGCAAACACCCATGTTGGTGGTCTCGGTGGGCACGAGGAGACAGCTGTTGCGTCATCTGTGATCAGACGGAGAGCGGGTTCTTTCCTTGTTGATGGTCATGGTCGGAGAGCATTCTTTCCTCACTGAAGGCCTGGGGGAGAGCAGGAAAGCTGTTTCCTCATTGGTGCTCCAGGCGAGAAGGAGGCAAAAAAGGTCTTGCTTAGCCGATGATCTGGGTGATATTATACTTCTACAGATGTAGCTTAAGGAAATTTTGTGCTATTATTGCCAAATATTCTACATCTACCTGTGGTGTAAACACCATACAATATTAGATTAATGTTGAATATATGATATGATGGAGAAATATAAGCAAGTATGGAAGTAAATATAAGAGATATCTCCCCCCAAATTTGGAGGGCAGATAACAGAAAGCATTCTAGGGGAGGAATATTTAGTCTGAGAACTAAAAGATGAATAAGAGTACTTTATTGTAAGCACAGTAAGAATCTATGGAAAAGTTTTAAGTAGAGAAGACACACAATCCAAATTTTATTTTTTAATAGATTACCCTGGTTACTGAGTAGGGAATAGGTTGTTACACAGTGGGGAAGGAAATGGAGTTCATAGAGATAGCTATGTGAAAGACAGGAATGGTCATAGAATAGTATGAGGAGGTAGCAATAATAAACATCCCAAAGTCATAAGAAGGTTGGTTGAAAACAGACAGGTGTCACTGTCACTCAGGCATGGCAGCAAGGGAGGATGATATAATCAGATTTATGTATGCATATATTTTTACACAAAACACATTTCTATTCTTTGTAGAGCTATATTTATCAAAAAGACATATTCTGATGGTGCAGACAGAGGAACTAGGCACAGTGTGGGGTCATTCATTTTCAGCATCCATTTTCAGCACATTTGAGTTAGGCTATACAGAAAGCATTATCCCTTCATTCCTTTGAATAAATCATTGTCCACTTATTCTACTCTCCTTTAACCTTCAAATCTTCCTGGTCAGAGCCTGACTGGCACTTTAATTCCCAACTCTTCCGTGATAATGAGTTTGGGAGGAAGGGTTAAGGCAGAACGTGGCCTCTAGAATGTTAAATTTTGCTGAGGGCTTCCCTGCCTTTTCACCTGTGGAAGCTGTATTGTTCTTCAGCTACCTCTGAGGAGGCTGGAGATTGTACTCTTCTCTTTGAGAACTAAATATTCCACAGAAAGTACTGGTTTATGTTATTACAAATATATGTGCTGTGGATGAAAGGACAATGTATCTGTTTCTCATGTGAAAATCATTTGTGATTTAGAAAATTCTAAAATTTGTTTACCACCTCTTTTGACACCAAAGGCAGTACTTTGAGCATAGAAGGGAAGAAATCATGGGAATTTAGTGCATTTTCAGTCTCTGTGCTGTTAACCTGAATGGTCTCCTGACAGCCATTGAAGGAAACACTTGTGGTGTGGAAGCTAGGAAGGAGTCCCTGTGATGCTGTCCCACTAGAACATCTGTCAGAGAGCTTGTCATTAGTTGTTTCCATATTGTATTCTAAGAAGCCAGACCACCCTGTACAGACTCCTCAGAGGCTTCCAGTGGTAGGGGACACAGGGAAATATGAAAAATTTGTGCCTTTCTCTTACTTCAACTACAGAAAAACCCATTTTACCATTACACACAAACACACACACACACACACACACACACACACACACGAAACAAAAGGAGGTTACTGGGATTTTTTAAGTTTGAAAATGAGTAGAATAGGAAATGTTTGGAATTCATAAGCCTTACCTCTAAGGTCATGAGGCATAAGGTCTAAGGTCATGTTGTTAGGTGCCGTCTAGTTGGTACCCAACTCATAGCGACCCTCATAGGGTTTTCAATGGCTGACTGTTTCGGGATTGCCTTGGGAGTGGATTGCCAAGTACTTCTCCCATTTTTGCAGGGCTTGGAATTGAACTCTGGGCCTCAGAGACTGCAGCGCAGCGCTCTACCCACTGAGCTAAATCCCAGCCCTCATGAGGCATAGAATAGTAATATTTCTTGAGAAGATATAAAAGGATAATGATGATCCTTTACCAAAGGACAGTAAGAAAAGTCCTCAGCAGGTTGGGCAGATCCTAGCAAAAGGACAGATGAGTTAGTGGTCACTGGCTCCATATGTTAAGCTCCATATGGCTTGAAGTAAGGCAGATAGAGTTTATACATTGTGACCAAAACAGAATGGGAGGAAACCCATCTGCTATGCATCACATTATTTTTGCCCCTTCCATACTCTTCCGGATGCAAGTCTGTCTCTATTGTTTCCTCTTTTCTTCCATTCACTGTGAGAAAGTGTACCGACCAGGTTCTGATACTTTCTGGAAGAGCTAAAAAGTGGTCATGAGGGAATTTATCAGCATACAATAAGCCCATAAAAAGAATTCTCTTTCCAAGTAGTATTAAATGATGTTTATCTGTCTTCAGGCTTATGTATCCATTCTGTCATTGTTGCTTAAACAAAACAATAACAGGAACCAATTAATTGAATTATGTTCTTTATAAGACATTTTATCACATAACATTATTTAAATGTATCCAGGAGAGAGGCTGTAAGGTAAAATGTAGAGGTAAAGTATTTGGCTAGCATGCATAAGGATGTGAGTTTACACACTCAGCACCAGGGGAAAAACTCATGTGGAATGAAAGATCACTTTTATGTAATTCTTCTCTTTCCCCACATTCTGGGTCATGTTGTTCCTGATGAGCTTAACTAAGACATAATGGATATTGCCAGGTTCAAAGAAGCAGGACAACTCTATTCTACTGGGTAATTACCCAGCTAAATGGTAAAAATTCCATCTCTCGGGTTTTTTACCCCTCCCCTCAAGTTTATAATACTGAGCAGCAATATGATATAAAGGGCTTCCTTAAATTTCACATTTGGCCCATGCCACAAAAGTTAACGTTAAAATGGATGGATCATTTCAAGATGACATTTATTAAGATTGCCCTTTCTTGTAAAAATTTCCCATCACTTCCTAGCCTCCCTACAATCTTGGAAAATGGCTAGAAAGTATTAATCAGTTCAGTGGTCACCATCTGAATCACATTTTTACTTTTAATATATATTTTTAACTTTTTAAATAACAGTTGGAATAGAAAAGAGAGTTCTAATACACATGTCACCTAGCTTCCTCTATAGTTAGTATCACACATAATCATAGTGAAGTTATAAAGGTCAGGAAACTAAGCTTTATAACAATAATATGAACTATTACACAGATATTTTTGAATTTCACTAATTGTGCTACTAAGCCTTTTTTTGTTTTGATCCAGGATCTTATATTGTGTTTTGTTTGCCTGTCCACTGCATTATTGTGCAAGTTTCTCACTATTTTTTGTAGTTTTAACATTTTTCAAGAGTACTGGACAATTATTTTGTAGAGTATTCTCTATTTTACAATTATCTGATATTTCCTTGTGATTATATTACGTTTATTCATTTTTAACAAGAATGTCACAGAATGATGTTGTACCTATCTCAGGTTATATAAACAGATACAAGATGTCAATCCTTCTTAGCAATGGTGGTGTGAACCTTGATCACTTGACTAAGATGGGATTTTCATGTGTTTCTTCATTCTATTACTCTACAGTTAATATTTTTCACTTTATAATCTGATTCAGAGTAATATGGAGCTGGGCGCAGTGGTGCACTCCTATAATCCCAGCTACTCAGGAGGCGGAGGCATGAGGATCACAAGTTCAAGACCAGAGGCAGTCTGCATAATTTAGTGAAACCCTGTATCAAAAATTTTTTTTAAAAATGGGTTGCAGGTACAGCTCAGTGGTATAGCACTTACAAAGCATGCAAACTGGAAGCCCTAGGTTCAACCTCCAGTACTGCAAAAAAAAAAAAAAAAAGAGTAACCTGAATGGATTGCTGAAGAGCAAGATAGAAATTAGACAGACTAGAGAAGGGACTATTAAATTACATTTCATTTGCGATAATGTCACCCATACTATGTGGGTAATGGTAGTAAATGAAAAATGTGTATTTGCTCTATATTTTGCAGTAAAAACTAGTAAGACTTAGGGATGAATACCATACACCTGGTGGGGAGGCATAAGGTATAAAGAGAAACTCTGAGGTTTCTACCTTGTACAAGCAGACGAATAGTGGTAATATACATTGAGATACTGGATGAATGGCATCTGCTATTTTTAGATGTCATATGGTTACAGAATTAGAGAAATATAATCTTAAAAGGAAAAAGACTAGTTAAGTTAGTCCAGATGAGCACTCTTGCTTTCTGAAATTAGAAGAGATGATAAAAATGGAGAGAAGAATCCTGATTTGAGAAATAGTTTATAAAGTAAAATCAGTAACTATTAGTTCTTAATAAATTAAGGGGGATTGGTTAGGAAAAGAAAGGTGACAAAGGTTGTGGGCAGTGGCACACACCTCTCTGGTCTGGCCCAGATGTTTTGGATGTGAGGCAAGGCCACACTCACAGATAACTATTGCTCAGGACCCTCGGGTGAGGGGCATGGACTCCTGGGGCCCTCAGCAATGCCTCAAGAGGGCGGAAAAGGAATAGCTTGAGGGTGCTTTTTCCTTAGAGAACCGTGCAACTCTTTATTGCCTCTCTGCCTTTACAAGGGCCAATGTGGGGCACGTGCCTCATGGTCTGGCCCAGATGTTCAGACTGAGGGCACCACCATGCACACAGATACTAAACACAATTCACTCAGGACCCTCGGGTGAGGGGTGCAGACTCCTACAGCCCTCGTGAATGCTGGCAGAGATGGGAGGAAGGAAAATCCTCGGGTGCCTTTGCCTTGCAGGGACAAAACAGCTCTTTATTTCTCTGCCCTTTATCAGAGCAAGAGAAAACCCAAAGTGTACAGGTTTAAGTGCTAGCAGGTCTTATACAGTCTCAAGGGCAGATGCTTCCATGTTGGTGGTCTTGGTGAAAGCGAGTTCTTTCCTTATTGATGGTCGCAGTGGGGAGAGCATTCTTTCCTCACCAAAGGTCCAGGCGAGAGAACAGACAGCTGTTTCCTTGCTGATGGTCCAGGCGAGAAAAGAAAGTTGTTTTCTTGTTGGTGGTCAAAGGTCCAGGTGAAAAAGGGGTTGAGATACTACAGTCCAGCTCCTTATATATCTTGCCCTCGGAATGGCCTGAGCCAACCAGCTTTGAGTTCAATTGTCCAATCAGGTTCGGGGGATTTGTGAAGGGTTTTGTACAAACGTCCAACCAAGTTACCTTCATTTTCCTTAGATTTAGCTGTTTTCCCTGTTTGGGGTTTTTTGCCAATTTCCTCCCAATTTCTCCCTACAGGCCAAGAGGAATCTAAAGTGTTACAGCTCAGAAGTGCTAAATGCTATGGCTGCCTTGAGGGCAGTGGCAGCTCTTCTGCCTCCTGCATTGGGACCAGAGACTGTCCTCAGCTTCTGTCCCTACGCACTCGGCCAAGAGACTGTTCTCAGTTTGTTGTCCTTAAGTGCACCATCCAGATGTCCTGGTCTCAATGTTCTGGACAGTTCTTTCCGTGGTTGTAGTCGTCAGTCGCACAGAGATGTTTCTTCTTCAGTGGTCACAAGGCAAGAGAGAGTTCTTATTGGTGGTCAGTTGGAGAGAGAGAGAGAGAGAGAGAGAGAGAGAGAGAGAGATATGCTACAGTGCAGCTCCTTATATAGCTAGCCTGAACACCAGAGCCAATCAGCTTTGAGTCTATTGTTCATGTATAGTTCAATCAAAACGAGGGATATGTGAAGGAGCTTGAAAATGTGTCCTGTCACAGTGTAACAAAAGTAACCAAACACATTTCAGGAGAAGTATCCAATCACATTACAGAGAAAGTGTCCAATCACATTGCAACAAAGATAACCAAACACATTACAGAATATTTATAGGAATACAAGCCTATTCAGGAAGGCTTCTGGCTGCCACGTGTAAGTTGCTTTCACTTTTTGGCTTTATCTCTCTATTTTTTCCATGAGTTCCTCACAGGCCATTTTACATGTTTTAGGATTTCTACCCTTCTCTTCCCAATTCACCCCTACAAAGGGTATCTCCCAGATTTCATGCTTGAACAAACTGATGAATTGTGATTCTTTATTGAGAGAGGAAGCAGTGGTGGGAAACTAGATTTAGGATAATATATTACTTTCCCCTTCACTACTAATACCACAGAGAGCAGGTGTGGGATGGAGAATGAGGGGAGGGGTAGCTGAGTTCTTTTGTCAGAGCTAGGTTATACACGTCCTCTTACAATATGGCTTTCTTGCAGTATATTGTAGAATCCAGCAGGAGAATATTTTCCATCTGTTTTTTAAAAGCAATGATCAAGGAATCTTGCCAAAAGATATTGTTCCTGCTCAAATATGTCATTGATTCTTTTATCCTCCAATAAGACTTGCAATGTTGCTTTGGATAGCAATACTGAATCCCTGCTGCCGCTCTTCTTCAGCATGAGAAGCTCTCAAAAGAAAGCCAAAACCTCATGGCAAAAATTTAAAAATCAATCGACATAACAAGTGTTATGCCATCTGCACTTTATCTGGAGGCAAAATCAAGCTGACAAATTCTCTTTTGAACAGAACACATTGTGTAACCACCTGAAATCTTCAACACCCCAAGGAAAAGAATGCAGAGTTCAATAGCAAGAGGAAGAATTTTAATGGACTTGACTATAATTATTCCTAAAAGTAGAGCAATGCTAAGTCTTTTCTGAATATCACATGATCAACAAAATCAATATCTTTTTTAACAAGGGAAAGATAGTAATCATTTCCAGAGGATGAAACCAGGGAGAGAGACTCAGACTCAGAGGAATATATTAAATCATCAAGAATAAGCTAATACTTCCTTTTCTCTTGGTAACAAAGACTACTATTCAATTCATTTCCCCTTCTTTCTTCATTTCATTAATTCAGTGAAGATATGCAGATTTCCTAATGTATATACTTTGTTTCCACTATCTATAAATTGACATATGGAAAATTTCATGACTTGTCTATCTAAAATTATAACATATGAATCATTGGAAAGATCCAGGACTCTCTGTTACCATATCAGTAATTGATAGTGTGAAGCACCTTGGTAAATAAGAATAGAGAGGAAATCCAGGAATGTACCATTAAGCCAATTAGTCTCATAGTTATTTACAGTATGACGTACATGAAGTACATTGTGTATTAATTCATTATGAAGAATGGAATAAGACACTAATTATTAGTAGTATGTCATTGAATCCCAAGCAGAGAAGTGTTTCATTTCTATCCAACCACACAAAAGCTCAAAATCTTTGTAGACTCTTTTCTTAAAACTACTTAAAGCCAAAACAATTAATCAATTTGGTAAGAGTTACATTTATTGAAATTTGATTATTGAATGGAAGATTAAAATATAATTCAGGCTAAGCAATCATGTTTGTTTCAAAATCCTGGATATTTCAAGTATGTATGCCCTGAATTATCTAAACCAATGCTTCTTTAAGATTTCATGCATGAAAACAAGCTATGTTACTGTTTCAAATAGTTCTGACTAAATATGTCCTAATAATATATACAAGTCAGGTATACACAGTATATAGTTAAGGTAATTCTCAAAATATTTTAGAGGTTTAGGATCTGAAGCCTTAAGTTTTCTATTCATTTTATTTTTCAGATGGATTACATTTTTTGAGGTGAAATAATGCTTCTTATTTCCTAGAGAGGCAAATCTTCACCTGCATCAAGCTATCAAGGGATACTAAATATGGGAGACAAGAATGCTCTGTAAATGATAGGCAGAGTGAGCTTTTGCCTGCCTGTTGTGCTAATAAAACCCAAATGATCAAGATTCTTTACCCAGGTAGAGACAGTAGGTCTTTGGTGGCCATTGAGATAATATTGACAAAGAAGCTTATAAACTATTGAACTCTCAACCTGTTTGAGTACTTGTCTTATAGTCATCTGCGTCTCAAGACTTTTTTCTTTTTTTTTTTTTTTGCAGTACTTGGGGATTGAACTCAGGGTTGTGAGCATGCTGTGCAATGCTCTACCATGAGCTGCACTCACAAGCCCTTTTTATTTATTTTTTATCTTGAGACAGGGTCTTGCTAAATTGAGCAGGCTGCCTCTGGCCTTGAACTCGCAGTCCTCCTGCCTCAGCCACCCAAGTTGCTCAGATTACAGGTGTGTGCCACTGTGCCTGGATTTTGCATAGGATTTATTTGCAAAAACTAAGGTAATACTCATGAAATCCTGCAGGATCTAGAAAAAATGATCAATAAAATATACATATACATGGGAAAGTGATTTAAAGAAATACACTGTACTGAGCTAGATAATTCATTAAAAGTAGGCTTACTGATATTTCCTAATTCCATCCTGTTGGGAAATACAATTTAAAATGATGAACATGCACACTTTGAACTAATGAGTTTTCCTCATTTCTCCTTTAGCAACTTATCATCTTGTTCACTTTTTTCCTTCTCCACATGATTCTGATTGTTGAAATGTTATTCTAACCTATGTCTGTTTTTAAGTGATTTGCTTTCAAATATACACTGTTATCAGTGTATTCAAATTGCTTATAAAGAAAAGAAAGAGATAGTCCTTTTTTGAACATACTTAAGAAGCAGCTGAGGTATTAGCAGGTCTGCCTAAGGACTCAAAAGGTGGACATGTACGGCTTCCAAGTTAGCATGGAGAAGGCCTGCATTCTGGTAAAGAGTCTGGGGAATTGGGAAACACACATCCTGCTTTCATCCTTTTTCTGGGTGAATTTTCCTTTTAGTTTGGTGGAATCCCAAGGCCTAATGTTAAGGGCTTCATCTCCTTAGACTGGTAACAAATATAGCTGCACTTGGGCAGGAAATGCAGAAGTAGAAGTGGAAACTAAGAAAGAATTCACAGAACAAGCGATACCGACTGATACTACAGATTAAAAAAGGTCTGGTACTTCATGATGATCAAAGGAATTTAAATTGAAATCACAATAATATATCACACTTTGCTCATCAAATTAGAATAAAAACTCTTAAAACTATAATCACTTTTGCTGGCAAGAGAGAGATGAGAAGGATACTTCTTCCTTTTTAATTTTTAGTACTTGATAGTTGAATGTAGCACCTTACACATACTTGCATTCCACTCCTGGGTTGCATCTCCAGCCCATATTTATTTTTACCTTGAGTCAGGTTCTTGCTAAATTACCCAGGGAGCTTCTGACCGTGAACTTGTGATCCTCCTGCCTCTGCCTCCTGAGTCCCTGGGATTACAGGCATGTGCCACCATACCTAGCTAGAAGGACATTTTATTACATTGTTTATGGGAATGTCAAGCAATATAGAGTTTCGCGGGGGGTATGTATCAAGAAACTTTAAAAAGCTCATTTTTTACTTCAGCATTTAGAATTAATTACATTTGGAAAAAGGTGATTATTGGATATGCCATTCACCTTACTCACACCTACTCCGTGTTGACCCACAGAGTGAAGCCACTTCCCTGTTGAGACATCTGGATCACATTGCTGCTGGGTGTTTGAAAGAGTTCAATGCTATTGTGATTGCACTTGGATCCTAAGGCAGTTTTGGCTTTGAAATATTATTTGAAAATCTAAAAATGAAATAGATAAAGCAATGCACAGATGAATAGTTCTTTAAGTCAAAATCTGTTGAAAATGCTTAGATCTACTGTTTTATCTCATGGAAAGCAAATTCACTTAATTGAAGTAAATCTCCAAAGATAGGTCAGTAAGAGGTGCTTGATAACAAGTCAAAAAGAAACTATTTTCTTCACAAATAGCATAGGACGTATTAGAATAAATTGGGTTCACCTTAATCAAGTAGGCAGCCTGAGAGAATGGATTCTTGCAGGCAGCCTTAGAAATGTCAGTAATGTAAATACTTAGCAAGAAATGCATCCACATGTCTTCCTGTCTGGCATCAGAGATTGTTGTGAATGCTCTTTACCTTGCTTCACCGCATGCCTACAATTAAATTACACTTTTGAATCCTGTATGGGTTATCATTTGGCTTCCCGCAGGTGCTGGGTTTAAAAAGATAGACTCTAACACAACTAACATGGTCCAAATAGAGATGGTAATCTCTTAAAAATATACAAATTGAAGCATAGGTCTTAGAGAGCAATGGATCACTTATCTTTCACTGACTGAAAAAACAACCTGCAAAGCCACAATGTACTCTTAAGCATAGTCCTGTATCCTCACTTCTGATTGATCACTAAATAATGGCTTGGGAGAAATGACATGAGAATAAAAATGTCATGATGCATTGCTACAAGAAAGGATCGAGTAGCCCTGGTAATTAAGAGTCTATCATTTTGACATGAAGAAAAGAATATCAAAAGAATATCACAAGAGGTGCCAGATAACTGGGAAGGACATGTGCTTGTCATTTCAATAGAGAGGGAAGGAAAAACCAGCTTGATTAGGAAAGGGTGTTTTGAAAAAGAAGAGTACTTTGTTCTTTTGATAGCTTGAACTCCTGCGAGCGCATATTTCAAGAAAAAAGAAAAAGCTGCCCATTAACAGTTCTTCTAAGAGCATTGAGACAGCAAGCAGCATTTAATAAGAGGTTTACCTTAGGTTAAACTATGCATTTGTGATATTAGGCAATGTCTTGAGTTTATTATGTGACAGACACAACTCCCTGTTCATGACTCAAATTTTATGTGACTCCAAAGAGTTGTACATATTTTGATGCCACACTTTTGGATTTAGAGACTTGCTAGGATAAGGTGGGCCCAGTAATATAACATGCCTGAGAGTTATACAATGACTGTATCTTGCATTTCTTTTAAGTGTTTAAGAAATATTTTGATCCATATAGTTTAAGTGCATTATGTAATTCAATAGCGTCCACTTTAAAGATATGAAAACTAATCATCAGAGAGGTCAAGTAAAATTTCCAAAGTCACAGAGCATAGAATCAGATAGTAAGAATTTTTCCTAAGTTTTGTTGGACATTTACAAAGCCTATATATCATTTCTGTTATAGTGCTGTGACCCACACATGTCTGTCAGCTTGTCATGCTGTGAGGGCTTCTGTATAAAGATATGCCACCAGTATTTCAGACACAAGCAGGGCCACCCATGGTGGACAGGTTTCAGCTGAGATTCCAGACTAAGACAGACTAGGGAGAGGGACCCAGAAGCCCACTCCTGAAACATTTAGCCATTGAAAGCCCTATGAATAACAGAGAAACACTGTCAGATATAGTGCCAGAAAATGAGCCCCCAAGCTGGAAGGCATTCAAGAAACAACTGAGGAAGAATTCCTCCTCAATTTAGCCTTGTCCTGACACCAAGTGGGTATCTGGGACCCACTGGACCAGGTTGGTGTAGTGGCCAGAGGGACCAAAGAATGACCTCGGGAGAACTTCTGCGGGAAACAGGAGAGGGAAGATTATTGGGTTACTCCCCATGTGGGGTGCAACCAGCAAGCAGCCCCTGTCAAGTGCTAAAGTGCTAGCCCTAAGCCTGCAGCATAGAATGCTGCAGGCTCACTGGTGGAAGAGCTCAGCCTTAAAGGCACAGCTATAAGCAGCTGGTGTTCCGTTGGGCTGGAGGTCCGGTGGTCTTGACTCTCACAGCTTGCCTTCTCTGCCTCCCTCCTTCCCAAGGATGGGAGGAATTGGCAGGCTCTTCATGGCTTGCTTGTAGCCTTCAGCACTTCGGGGCCCCTGGTCTTGATGCGTAGGCTTGCTTGGAGATCTTCCGCTGGGTTGGGAAGCAGTGGATCAAGGTGATGGGGTCCAGGTAGCAGTCTAGAGATGGTAAGAGATGAAGGGTGAAGGGGGTCCAGGAGCCCTGCTTACATAGGGTCCCAGAGGGGGGCGTGCCCTGGGGTTAGCCAATCAGGGCACATTCCTGACAGGTCCAGCAGGTGAACTGTCATACCTGCCAGGTAGGGGCAGTTATTTAACTGAGATGCTAAAGGTAGTCAATCAGAATTGAGGTAGTTGAGGCTGGTCAGGCTGGTCAGGGGCCATCTTTGCTCACTCAATGGGAGGGGTAGGAATGAGTGAGTGGAATGTGGCCATGGGATCACCTAGGGGTCAGTCCCTCTGGCTAGTATGAAGGACCCTAGTTATGGGGTGGATTTTAAAAATCCCCAACAAACCTTAATGACAGTAATGGAGTAAACGCCCTGGGACCTCTTTTTGCTGATGTGGCACAACTCAAAATGAGAAGAAATATAATGACTGCAACATCAGGCTCAAGCATAAAAAAGATTGTGTGCATGGTACAGTGTCCGGTAGTGTTTCATTCTGTTGTACATAGGGTGGCTATGAGCCTGATCTGACTTGATGGCACCTAACAACAACATAGTACTGTGATCAAGAACACTGGTGTAAACATTGTACTTTAGACCCAGAGTCTCAGTTATGGACTTAATATATAATCTTAGGGAAATCAGCCCTTTAATGGCTTCCCCCACCCCATCTACTTACCATTTAGTAGGCCACATCCTTTCCACAATATCCCATGATTTTTGTTGGTTTGTATTTCTCCCACTTCACTAGCATGATCTTTTAATGAATAGTTTTGGAATCAAATTTAATAAGAGGTTGAATTAGTTCTCACAGGCTTCTAGGATAATTACACAAAGAAGGTCCCTCAGAGAGTTATATCAAGCAGGTCAAGAAGTAAACATGAGAATTCACTACTCTTTGTCTCTCCTTCTTATAAGCCTTGGTTTGATTCCTTGAGTCTGCCATCATTAGTGAGGTTTCTGGAATTTAGGTAGTAGAGTAGAAGTGCCGAACACCCTAAACAGATTATCTCTTTAATTGTCCTACCTCTGTTAATAATTCCTTGCATTTTCTGGGATAACTGAAAGTTGACTGTAATAACAATAAAGTTATAGCTCAAACCTTGGTGGGGTCAATTTCCCAAAGCAGAATGGGGAAAGGCACCCAAGACAACCAATCACTCTTCATCCAATTTTCCTCTGGGAAAGGACAAAGAATGCAAGCTACTCTATAGAATATTAAGAAACAAGTTCTCTCCAAAAAGATTATAGATGCCACTCAAAATGTGTCTAACATTTACTAACAGTATATACCTAGGTGACAGGTGATATTAATAACTATCAACAGTAGTAGTGATGAAAAATCTAAGTTAAATTACCTTTTACAACTTATAAATTTATTTTTTACAGTTCTAGAGGCTAGGAAGTTCAAGATTAAGGTGTTCATTGATTCAGTTCCCCAGTGAAATATCTCTTCCTGGCTTGTTGACTGCCATGTTCTCACAGGGTCCTCACATGGTGGAGAGTTGTGCTCGGATCTTTCTTCCTCTTTTTGTAAGCTCATTAATTACATCATGGTGGCCCCACCCTCATGACTCACATGCCTTCTTAGGAGGGATTTACATAGCATCAAATGTGGAGCAGAACAGAAACAGTATCCTTAGATAACAAGTGAACCTCCAAAAGGTTCTTCACATATTTTACCTTATTTATCCAGATATCAACTCTGAAATTGTGAGAATTGGTGTCTTCATTTTGCAGGTGAAATATCTAAGAAGCATAGAGTTAATCAAGTTGCCCAGGATCCCACAGAATGTCATGACAGAGACATCATGGCTTCTGAAGGCTTTGCTCTTCCCACGGCACAATATTAAAGCATCTGGGCTCCCTTGACTGCTCCTCCTTAGCCTTCATGATTGAAGACACACATTTAACAGATGGGGAAGGATGCAGTTTGTGGATTTATAACAGGATGCATTATTCCCCTATGTGCAGACTTGTCATGTCCCTCATTATCTCTAAGATCCAACCAACTAAGCAAACCAACCCAGAATTTGGAATCAGGGAAAATAAAAGTGCTGTCTAGATACTGGCACAAGCTGGTTCAACATCTAATTAACTCCCTAAACAGCCCTTTGTAGGAGAGAGGTTACATTATCAGTCTCTTGACAGATGAGGAAACTGAGCCAGGGAAAGTTAAAATGACACATCTAGCATCTAGAGCTGGGAGTAGCCTCATAGCCTTTAAGCTCTTCTTTCAGGTTATTAATAATATTCCACATCAAGCATAAAACACTACAATTCATAGAATTAGTCACATAAGTCAATTATTTCTGAAAATGAGATATTATAGAAATATAAAATGAAAATAGTGCTTTACTGTCTGTGAGAGCCAAACAGACTTTGGGGAAAGAACTAACTGATGAATATGAGGCTGAACTTTAATTCAACAAATGAATTAGACTTTCCTACAAATGAGTTTATCAAGATGTTTCCAACTGATGTTCATCAGTTTGGAAAGGATGTGTCCAGAATAAATATTCTGTGCCTGTCAAGGTCCCAAATGTGACTAATAAATAAAGTGTTTTTGTAAAAACCCAAGCATCAGACCAAATTTCATCTTCTCTATGCCTTTCAATGGGGCTGGGATTTAGCTCAGCTGGTAGAGCACTGCTCTGCAGTCCCTGAGGTCCCAAATTCGATTCCCAGCACCACAAAAATGGGAGAAGGACCTGGCAATCCACTCCCAAGGCAATCCTGAAACAGTCAGCCATTGAAAACCCTATAAGGGTTGCTATGAGTTGAACACAACTCGACAGCACCTAACAACAACATGCTTTCAAAATGGGACTGGGGTTTAGATCAGTTGATAGAGTGCCACACTGCACTCTCTGAGGACCTGAGTTCTATCCCCCACACTGAAAAAATAAGAGAAGGATGTGGCAATCCACTCCTGAAGGAATCCTGAAACAATTAGACGTTAAAAACTCTATGAGGGTTGCTATGAGTAGGACATGACTCAACAGCACCTATCAACAATATACCTTTCAAAATAAGAGTTTGAAAACATACCCCTACTCTCATTTTATGCAGTCCAGTTTTGCCCCTCACTCATTAACTTTGAACTTCTTGGTTATCTGTGAATATAATGAGAAGGAAGTCCAGTGCTGAACACTTGGAGAATGCTCAAAAATTCACTTTTGACTCAGGAAGGAAGGAAGGGGAGTTTTCACTTGGGAAATAGTAATATCAATAATACCACATATATAAGCTCTTATGAATTGGGTGCTATGATGAAGTATGAATGCATGCATTGTTTCATTTAATCCTTACAGGAAATCTCAGAGACATGTGATTTTTTTTTTGATCTTGTTTCGATTTATTGCTCAGATAGCCCAGCCTTTTATACAGAACTACAATTCACTAAATCTTATGAAAGGTCAGAAAAAAGACAAGTAATATTTTTGATGAGCATTCCTATTTTGCACATGGAAACTGAGGCACATTGACATATGTCATGCTGCTGTAAGAGTCAGAATAGGCATTCAAACTCAAGACTGTTATTTTAGTGCCTGAGCTCTTAACTAATGCTTAATATAATTCTCTGCCAAGAAGACTATACAGAGATACAGAGCCAATGTGTCTGCTGATTCAGGCAGTCCAAATTCCCAAGTGAAGCTCAGATTGGGCTGTTAGCCAGAATACTGCATTATTCCTTATACTCTGCAATAAAGACAGTGAGTCATTGACTATCTGTCAATAGGCATTTATGCAGTATGTACTGAATATAGAGCTCTAGACAAGGGTCTGTAAGAGTAGAAAGGAAGAGCAGAAGAAAATGCAAAAATAACAGCAAACTCAGAGTTCTACAATTTGACTTGCATAATGGAAGAAGAATAGATCACAAAAAGTATTTCTAGAGTGCAGTTGAGACCATGTCTGTGCAAAGGATACTTGGGGAAATGTATATTCAGCCATTTGGGTACTCTGAATATAGAAATTGAATTTTAAAAAGTAGGGAACTATATAGTAATAACTTATTATCAGAACTATTTGGTTGACTAAATTCATAATTTTATCCCTGTGCCAGTATGTGTGTACATGTGCTTATGTGTGTGTGTTTGGGTAGACACTATCAAAGCTACACAGGATTGATTGGTAACTAAGCAGCATTTATATCTGCTAAATAAGGACTCTTATTTGGTATCATTGAAATGTATGCATATATTTTGATTAGAAATAAGTATAAAATTACTGTGAAACAGATGAAATATAGTACATGAAGAACTGAGCCTCCCCTTTTGTGTCCTTGTCTTTACCAGGATATATAAAATAAAAAAAGTAAAAGAGCTGAAAGTAGCCCATAAAATATAATTTATACAGTTGATATGCTCTGTAAAGGGTGATTTTTTAATTTAATTTTTCCACATTCAATCTATACTAGCATAACCTTATTTTTGGCTTCTAGTGTTTGACTCAACAGTACTAAATGAATGGATAAAAATAGGCACAGTCAGCACAAACAAACAGTGCAATTGGTAAATATTCAGTTTTAACCATTAATACATGCATCACTCATAGGCCCATAACTATGAGAAAACTCGATTTTATTTTCTTTTACTTTTTTTGTGACGCTGAGGGTTAAACTCAGGGCCTCGCACATACTTTGCAAATGCTCAACCACTGGGCTACACCCGCAGACCATTTTTTATTTTTTATTTTGGGTCAGGATACTGCTAAGTTTTGCAGGCTGCCTCTGGCCTCCCACTCACTATCCTCCTTCCTCTACCTACCAAGTCACTGGAATTATAGGCACGCACCACTGTGCCTGGCTTTAAAGTAGTCATATTTGACTTTTCTTTGTGCTCTATAGGTCAGCATCCGTAACATAAATTTGTTCTACTTCATAAAGTGTTGCTATTGTGACACTGGAATTAAAATATTGTTCATATTGTAGAAAGAGGCAAGGCCCATCAGAGACAACAAATCACCTGAACATCACCATTAATAAGAGGAAGGGACTTTATTGAGAGCAGAGCAACAGAGCAACTGCAGGACCTCCCAGGCCCCAAAATGGCCACGCTCCCTGAGTTATTCTTTCCTGTCCCTTAAATAGGGCTTACAGACTAGTAGACAAAGCAGTCTTCGTGTTTCCTTTGATTGGTTACTTTAAACAGTCCACAGATATAACAGAGCAATCAAAGCAGAAAGCAGAATGTCCTTGACCACAAAATCTTAAAAAAATAAATTCTAGACACCAGGGGCTGTGTCCATGTGTGGGGATTTACTGAAGTATCTCTGTGTTCAGTGAGAGGGGCTCCTGGCATTCTCTAGATAAGGTAGTACAGTCCTGTTCTTTGATCAAGGAAGTGAGGAATGTAAACTCCTGAGTCTTATATGATCTAGGGCCTGGTATGGTTTAATTAGGTTTTTTCTCTCCTCAATATGGAAACAGACTAATGAAGTTGCAATCTTGAAATAGGGTGAGGTTTCTTTAATTACATAGGTAATAAATATAAATTTAAACTACTCTAAGTTATTTTTCAAAAATACTGATGCCTGGACATGACACAACCCCACAGACTTGGATTTAATTGTCCTGAGGTAAGACAAGAACATCAGGATATTTTTCTACTTGTCTGCTCAGGTGGTTTCGTGTGTGCAGCAAGGTCTTCACATTGCTGCTTCAGAGAAATCAGAACTTTTTAGCAGGCAATAATAATAACTATTCCTTAATTTGGACACTTACGTAACAGTGGGTAAGATATAACTGACTGAAGAGTAACCCTAGCTTTTCAATCCAGCCCCCTAATCTTATAAGGAATATCCTGGCTTTTAAACTACTTACCTATTTATAAGCAAATGAATATGGAAGAGCCACTTTACTCCTTTATTCCCACTGTTTTCCAGATGGGAAAACAAAAACAAGATTTCTGCTAAGATAGCATGAATTATGGAAATATTGTAACCTGCAAAATAATTAACATTTAAAGCTTCTTTAGCTGACAAAAAAGATGTATTGGGCAACGCAAATTTGAATCTGTGAAAATGTTCATAATCTCTTGTTTGTGTAACTTTGTCAGTGCTTACTATGTGGCAGACACCAGGAGAACTAGTAAAATAATTAGAAATAAAACTTCTGCCCCATCATGCTTACATTCTAGTTTGCAGAGTGGGCAAAAAATAAATAAATGTATAATAATATTTTAGATGATGGTAGGTGCTATGGAACAATAGATTGAAGTAAAGTATTAGAAACTGGAGGAAGAAGAAGCAATATTAAATCAAGCTTTGGAGAAAGTCACTAGAAGTCAGCGACACTTAAACTAAGACAATGTAGCAATGAAGAATGAACAAAGGAGTGATCTGGAAGAAGGGTTTCTTCAAAGAGAGAACCATCAATATAAAGGCCCTGTGACAGGAAACAGCTTGGCATGTTTGAGAACTGGAAAGAAGTCCAATGAGGCTTATGTGTACTGAAAAAATAGAAGAATAACAGGCATGAGGCTGGAGAGAAGAGCAGAAGCATGGTCACTTAGTATAACTGCAGGCCATGGATAACAATTGGATTCTACCATGAACAGCACCCTGAGATCAGAGACTTATCAAAACATTCATTTCCTATTGTTCACACGTATGTGTGAGTGAGGTGGAGCATGGTGAGGGAGATCTGCTTCTTGGCAGCAGGTGTGTGGGTTGACTAAGGTAGCTTTGTTTCATTATTGTTGTTGTTAGGGGCTGTCAAAACAGGTAGGACTCAGAGTGATCCTGGAAACAACAGATTAAAAACCTATCCAACACTGTTCCAGACACATGATCTTTTTAGGTGTGAGTTTATTGTTGCAATCATCGTGTCTATTCACCTAGTTGAGAGTCCTCATTTTTGGGTGACCTGCCACTATCCCAAACATGATGTTCTTCTCCAAGGATTGATCCCTCTTGACTATATGTCCCAAGTACATAAGACACAGTCTAGCCAACCTTGCTTCCAGTGAGCATTCTGGTTATACTTCTTTTAGGACAGACCTGTTGGTTCATTTGGCAGTCCATGGTATATTCAATATTCATCTCCAGCACCATAATTCAAAAGCATGAATTCTTCTCCTGTCTCCCTTATTCAACCTCCAGCTTTCACAACCATATGATACAGCTGAAAATACCATGACATGAGTCAGGCGCACCTTCATCTTCAATGTGATGTCTACTTTTCAACACTTTAAAGAGGTCTTTTGCAACAATTTTCCCAATGCATTGCATCTTTTGATTTCTTGACTGCTGATTCCATGAGTGTTGATTGTAGAATGAAGTAAAGTGAAATCTTGGACAATTTCAATCATTTCTCCATTTATCATGAAGTTACTTACTGACCCAATTGTAAGGATTTTTGTTTCCTTGATGTTCAGGTGCAATTCATAATGAAGGCTGTGTGCTTTGATCTTTCATCAGTAAATGTTTCAAGTTCTTTTCAGTTGCAGCAAGCAGTGTTGTGCCATCTGCATAATGCAGATGCCATTTTTTCTCTTTATAGAGTCCAGCTCCTTGGATTATTTGTTCAGCATAGAGATTGACGAGATATGGTGAAAGGATATAGCCCTGACACACACCTTTCCTGACTTTAAGCAAGCAGTATTTCCTCATTCTGTTTGAACGACTGCCTCCTTATCCATGTACAGACTCCTCACAAGTACAATTAAGTGCTCTGATATTCCCATTATTTGCAAAGTCATCCATAACTTGTGACCCACATAGTTAAATGCCCTTGCATAATCAATCCAACATAGGTAGACAGCTTTCTGGTGTTCTCTGCTTTCAGCTAATAACCATCTGGCATCAGCAATGATGTCCCTGGCTTCACACCCTCTTTTGAAGCTAGCTTGATTTTGCAGAAGTTCCCTGTGAATATACTACTGTAGTCCATTTTAATGTTCTTTAGTAAAATTTTACTTGCATGAGATGTTAATGGTATCACTTTATAATTTCTGCATTTCTTTGGATCCCCTTTCTTTGGAATAGGCATAAATATGGATCTCTTCCAGTTACTAGGCCAGGTAGCTGTTTCCCAAATCTCTTAGCATAAACAAGATAGCAACTTCAGTGCTAAATCTGTTGAAACATCTCTATTGGTATTCCATCAATTCTTGGGGCCTCCTGTTCATCAGTTCCTTCAAGTCAGTGTCTACTTCTTCCTTCAGTACCATTGGTTACTGATCTTAAGCAAACTCTATAAATGGTTTGTCATCCACCAATTCTTTTTGGTATAATGACTCTGTGTATTCCTTCAATCTTTTATTGATGTTTTATGAACCATTTAATATTTTTGCTGTAGAACCTTTCACTATTGCCACTGGAGGCTTGAATTTTTCTTCAATTCCTTAAGCTTGTGAAAAACAGAAGGTATTCTTCACTTTGGGCTTTCTATCTCCATCTCTTTGCACATTTCATTATAATACTTGATTTTGTGTTCTCAAGCTGCCCTTTGAAATCTTCTGTTTAGTTTTTTAACTTCATCATGTCTTCCTTTTACTTTAGCTGCTTGACAATCAAGGGCAAATTTTAGAGTCTCTTTTGACATCTAATTTGGTCTTTTTCTTTTTTTCTTGTCTTTTTAAATAACCTTTTGCTTTCCTCCTGAATGATGTCTTTGATGTCATGCCACAACTCATCTGGTCTTTGATCATTAGTGTCTAATACATCAAACTTGTTCTTGAAATGGTCTCTGAGCTCACATGAGATATACTCAAGGTCGTACTTTGGCTTTCATGCACTTGTCCTAATTTTCTCCAGTTTCAGTTTGAGCTTGCATATGAGCAGTTAATGGTCTGAATCCACAATCAGCACCTGGTCCTGTTCTGAATTTTGATATTGAGATTCTTCATTATCTCTTTCCACAAATATACTCAATTTGGTTCCTGTTTGTTCCATCTGGTGAATTCCATTTGTATGGTCACCATTTATGTTGATGAAAAATGTAATTTCAATGAAAATTCGTTGGTTTGACGAAATTCTATCATGTAATCTCCAACATCATTTCTGTCACCAAGGCCATATTTTCCAACTGTTGAGCTTTCCTCTTTGTTTCCAGCTTTTGCATTCCACTCACCAGTAATCATCAGGGCATCCTGATTGCATGTTCAATCAATTTCAGACTGCAGAAGCTGGAAAAAATTTCCCCTTTCTTAATTTGTGGCCTTAGTGGTAGGTACTTAAATTTGAATAATAGTCATATTAATCAGCCTTTCTTGCAGGTGTATGGATAGTATTCTATAAATGACAACATTGTACTTCAGGAGAGACTGTGAGATTTTTTTTATGATGAATGCAACCACATTTTTCTTTCATCTGTCATTCCCAGCATAGTAGACTATATGACTATCTCACTCAAAATGGCCTGTAACAATTCAATTTATCTCACTGAAGTCTAGAACATCAATGTATATGTTCTCCATTTCCATTTTCATGATTTCTAATTTTCCTATATTCTTACTAAGGACATTCTATATTCCAATTATTAATATTTTCAATTGTTTCTTCTCATTTTCAGTTATGCCACATCAGGAAATGGATGTCCCTGTGACTTTACTCTTGTCATTAAGGACAACTCTCATTTTAGGAGGCAACTCTTCCCCAGTCATTTCTTGAATGTCTTGCAACCTGGTGGTCTTATTTTCTGACACTGTATTTGACAATGCTTCTTGGATTTCAGAGGGTTTTCAATGGATAATTGTTTTGGAGTGGGCTTCCGTTTCCTTTTCCCTACTCTGTCTTAGTCTGGAAGCTCAGTTGAAACCTCTCCACCATGGGTGGCCATGTTGGTATCTGTAATATTTGTTGTGTATCTTCAACATCACAACAACACACAAGCCCCCACAGTATGACAAACTGACAACCAAGTGAGAGAGCTTTGCTTTAGGCTATGGCTAATGAGTGTCTGCAGCTCACAAGAGTCTCATACCCCCATGACACCTGACCAACAGATAAGCATGTTTCACTGGAGATGGCAGACCTATAGAATGGTGGACTGAAGCAGATAAGCACTTTGAGGTTTGAGAATTCTAAATGGCACACTTAGCAATTCTACCTACATACTGTTGTTAGGTGCCATTGAGTTGTGTCTAACTCATAGCAACCCTCATAGTGTTTTCAATAGCTGGTTGTTTCAAGATTGTTTTTTGGGAATGGACTGCCACATCCTCTCCTGTTTTTGTGCTGCTGAAGATCAAACCTGTGTTCTCAGAAAGTTCAGAGCAGCCCTTTACCAACTGAGCTAAATCCCAACCCCCTACCTACATAGCAATGGATAACTGTTGAGCTTACAATCAAGGAGTGGGGAAACAAGCTCCTCCCTCAATGAATCAATGGCAAGAATGAGTATGCACGGAGAGATGAGGAAGAAATTCAGTGTCCCCATACATGGTGAGTGATTGGGAATTCATTCTTGTTATAATTGTATTATAAAGGTTTATTGGTGGAGTGGCATGATATATGATGTGAGTCATATTTTAGAAGGAAGCTAAATGTTGCTAGGTAGAGAATAGATAGTAAAGGACAATGGTAGAAGCAAGAAGATGAGTCAGGAGACAATTTTGGTAGAGTAGGTAAGAGAACCTCCACATTTCTATCAGTTTATTTTGCTGTGGAGGCTTGTGTATTGCTGAGGCTGAAAGCTATGCCACCGATATTACAGAATCCAGCAGGACCACCCATGGTAGACTAGTTTCAGCTGAGCTTTCAGACTAAGAAAGACTAGGAAGAAGTATCCAGGAGCCTACTCCCGAAATTATTAGTCATTGAATACCCTATGAATAGCAGAGTTATTGTTGTTGTTGTTTGGTGCCATTGAGTTGGGTTTCACTCATACAAACCCTATATACAACAGATGAAACACTACCTGACACTGCAAGGCCTGCACTATTGTCACTGCTTCTCTGCTATTCAGAGTTTTCAAAGGCTGATTGTTTGCTTCAGGAGTGGCCTCCACATCCTTCTTCCATTTTTGCAGTGCTAGGGATCAAGCTCAGGCCCTCAGTGAGAACAGAGAAGCACTCTATCAATCAAGCTTAACTCCAGCCCTGAATAGCAGAGAAGCACTGTCAAATGTAGTGCTGAAAAATGAGTCCTCCAGTTTGGAAGGCATTCAAGAATGCCCTGGAAAAGAGTTGCTTCCTCAAAGTAGATTCAACCTCTGTGATTGGAGTGGAAAAAAAGTCCTGGAATCTCCCTTTTGCTGAAATGGCATGACACAAAATGAGAAGAAACACAGTTTCTGAAGCAATGGATTCAAACATCAAAAGTTCTTGTGCATGGCATGGTGTTGGGTAGTGTTTCATTCTGTTGCACATATGGTTGCTATGAGTTGGACCAGACTTGATGACACCTAACAAAATCAGCAACAACAGCAACAACAACAGCAACAACAAAACAACAGGTAACTGATGGTATGTCCTTTACTAAAACCTAATAGTAATGAATATGATGATAATTAGTTTTCTTCAGGACATAATTTGAAAACAATGCCAAAAAGTCTATTGAATGGAGTGTGGGGCATTTAAAAAAAAGGAAAGAACTTAATAACACCCAGCTAAATGTTTGATGAGACAATATCATTAATATCACACACCAGCAAAATTCTACTAAAGATCATTCAGAAGTGACTGCAGCAGTATATAGACAGGGAATTACTGGAAAATCAAGCGGGATTCAGAATTCAGAAAAGGGCGGGGAACTAGGGACATCATTGCTGATGTCAGGTGGATATTAGCTGGAAGCAAAGAATATCAGAAGGATGTCTATCTATGTTTTATTGACTATGCAAAAGCATTTGATTGTGTGGATCACAACAAATTATGGATAACACTTCAGAAAATGGGAATACCAGAACACCTAGTG
>VMDO01017716.1:25792-44231 GCA_007922755.1 Pedetes capensis
TTCGAATAGAACAAGGAAACACTGAGTGGTTTAAAGTTGAGAAAGGTGTGCGTCAGGGCTGTATACTTTCACCCTATCTCTTCAATTTATACGCTGAGCAAATAATCCGAGAAGCTGGACTTTATGAGGAAGAACGTGGCATCAAGATTGGAGGAAGACTCATTAACAACCTGCATTATGCAGATGACACAACTCTGCTCACTGAAAGTGAAGAGGATTTAAAACATTTACTGATGAAGATCAAAGATCACAGCCTTCAATATGGGTTACGACTAAACATCAACAAAACAAAAATCCTTACGACTGGGTCAGCAGGGAACTTCACAATAAATGGAGAAAAGATTGAGGTCGTCCAAGATTTTGCTTTGCTTGGCTCTATAACCAACACTCATGGAAGCAATAGTCAAGAAATCAAAAGGCGCATCGCTCTAGGAAAAGCTGTGGCAAAAGATCTCTTTAGAGTATTGAAAAGCAAAGATGTCACATTGAAGACGAAGGTGTGTCTGACTCATGCCATGCTATTTTCAGTGGCATCGTATGGTTGTGAAAGCTGGACGTTGAACAAGAGAGACAGAAAAACAATTGATGCTTTTGAATTGTGGTGCTGGAGATGTCTACTGAATATACCATGGACTACCAAAAGAACCAACAAATCTGTCCTAGAAGTGCAACCAGAGTGTTCCTTGGAAGCAAGAATGGCCAGACTGCATCTTACATATTTCGGACATGTAGTCAGGAGAGATCCATCCTTGGAGAAAGACATCATAAACATAAACATAAATCAGATGGTTTCCCTGGCACAGAATCGGCAAGTGTTTCGATCTGCTGTACACAAGGTCGCTATGAGTCGGACTCGATCGACGGCACCTAACAACAACAACAACAAATGTTTGGTGGCATTTGTTATAATGGAAGGGAGCTGAAGAAGGAATATGTTTCAAGAGGCTATGTTAAGCAGGAGCTCTGCTTTGGACAGGCTAAATTTAAAATGCCTACATGACATCCAGGTGGAACTGTCATATAGGAAAGTCTGGGAGAGAAGGGCATGTTTAGGAGTAAATCCATTAACATGATTTCAGCTACAAGTAACAGAAGAGTCAACTGAAAGTATTTCCAGTAATCAGAAGAAGTCATAGTGTCATATAATAAAAAGTTCAGAGATAAGAAGTTTTAGATTTAATAAATCTACAGCTCTTCTGCATCACCAAGGTCCAAATTCCTTTCATTTTACTGGTCTATCATATTCAGTGTGGTGACTAGTATTTTCATGGTTGAATGATAGTTCCTGCATTTCTAAGCACCACGTGCAGATTGCACATATGAAAGTCAGAGGAAGAGAAAGTTTCAGGGAAGATGGGAGGATGAACTGGACTTGATATGATCCATTGTTCAACCAAGATGGAATTTTAGAGCTGACTTTTGGATTAAAGCACACAGAAATCATGGGTGACCATGACAAGAATATTTTAGAAAATTGTGAAGAAAAAAACCTAAGGGTAGTGAGGATCAAGAAGGAAGTGTTAAGGAAAGAGAAGACAACTCTTCTGAGGATCCACATGAGATCATTGTAACTTGTCTGAAGTACAGAGGAAGTGTTTGGTTAGGACATAAACTACCAGAAGGCAGCCATAATTAAAGCCCTGACAGTCGAGTGAGAGTGAATGCCTTGAGAATGATAGAGTCTACTGGATCAAAAATGGGCTGGGGTTTAGCTGAGTTGGTAGAGTGCTACTCTGTGCTCTCTGAGGCCCTGGGTTCGATCCCAAGCACCACAAAAATGGGAGAAGTATCTGGCAACCCACTCTTGAAACAGTCCTGAGGCAATCTGCCATCAAAAACCCTATGAATAGCAGAGAAGCACTGACAA
Organism: Pedetes capensis; assembly: GCA_007922755.1. Lineage (NCBI taxonomy): Eukaryota > Metazoa > Chordata > Mammalia > Rodentia > Pedetidae > Pedetes > Pedetes capensis. The sequence goes on from VMDO01017716.1 coordinate 27,660, forward strand.
TAGTGCCAGTGTTGGGAGTACTTCGTCTGTTCTACTTAGGGTCGCTATGAATCGGACCCAACTCCATGGCACCTAACAACAACAACAACATTCGACCAAAAGAAGAACACTCTATCCTCATCCAGAGAATAAGAAGGCTTAACTGAGCACTGTGGCACATGCTTATAATCTAGGCTACTCGGGAGGCTGAGGCTGGAAGATCATGAGTTCAAGGCCAGAGAGCCTGCACAATTTGGTGAGGCCCTGTCTGAAAATGAAACAAAAAAAGGAGGAGCAGGAAGTGGTGCTCAGTGGTAGAGTGCATGCCTAGTATGCGGGAGGCCCTGGGGTCAATTCCTCAGTACTGTAAAAATTAATCAGTAAATAAATAAATAAGACTTCATGAAATTATCTTTTACCCCTGCTTTAGTGGTTGTTAACAAAACCCATAGTCTTTTTTGAGTGGGCTTTTAAGTATTTTGACTATCTTCCAGCCAGATTGTGATATTCTAATTCATGATATGACAAGAGACACATAGTGAAGAAGGTAGTGTAGAATATCATGAAAGCTACTGTCATTATTAAATTAATTAAATGAATTACTTTTAAATTTCATATGGGCTGGGTGCAGTGGTGTACAACTGAAATCCCAGTGACTTGGGAAGTTGACCAGGAAGATAGCAAATTCCAGGCCAGAGGCAGCCTGCACAACTTACACAGACCTTGTCTCAAAAATAAATAAATAAGAATGAAAAGGGGCTTAGGGTGCAGTTCAGTGGCAGATCACTTATCTAGCATGAGTGAGGTCTTGAGTTCAATTCTCCAGTTCTGCAAATACATATAAATAAATAAACAGAGAAAGGTCACATGGATTATATTCTTAGCTCATTAAGTTAAACTATTCAGAGATACACAAAGAAGAAAACCTCAATCCCACCCTCTATCACTATAAACACTTTGTCTATGATTGTATACAGACAGAGATACACATATTTATGTGTTCATCCATTCATCTATCTGTGCATATGTACACATTTTTCACCTTTTCATGGACTTTGCACTTTTAATTATAATTCAAGGACATTTCTTCTAGTGTACAGGCATAGACAAGCTTGGTGGAAGAGGGAAAATTTTTATAAAGAGTAGAAGGAAGGATGGAGGAGACTAGTAAAGGGAAGTGAAGATTGTGGAAGTGAGATGGGGAAGGGAAACAAGGTAAAAGGAGAAAGAGGGAGAGGATAATAACAATGTAAATGATGCAACTTCGTGAGTATGTGAGAAAAATAGGGGAACATAACCCAAATATGCATATGAGTTTTACTACATATTAGTCAAAATGTTCCATAAACATCAAAAGTTGATGAAAGTGTAACCAAAAGTGATGTACTAATTGCATAATGGAAAAAGCAAATGCTTTATTACTCTGTACCCCACCAACATTTACCAAAAAATGGAAACAATACTATGCCTATATGGTAATATAGGAGAAGGACCTGGCAACCCACTCCCAAAAATCAATCAGTCATTGAAAACCCTATAAATAGCAGAAAGCACTGACAATAGTGTTTTGCCTGTTGTATATAGGGTCGCTATGAGTCGGACACCAACTTGACGGCACCTAATAACAGCAACAACATATAGTTATAAATCAAATTTCTCACATTTTCAATCTTTTATAGTTGTTTTTATTTGTCTTGCATTGTTGTATATTTAGCCACCACAAAAACACACATGGACGTGCATATGTACTTTGTTCTTTATGTTTGTGTGATAACCAACAAGGGAAACGCTAAGTCAAAAATTATCTGCACTTTCACATTTTAATAGATCCTGCTAGATCCTCCCCCCAAAATAATCACAGTAGTGTACATTCCTTTCAGATATGTAATAGGTCACCTGTTTTGGGGACTTCCTAATAAGTATACCTCCCTGAATTCTGACATGTCACCTGTCTGGGTAATATGGTCATAATTGCTTCCTCAGCACTGTCATAAATTTCTGTCCTAGTGGACTATCTTTATGGGAAACTGGGCACTATGTTATTTGAATGAACTAGGACTTTGAAGTATTAGAGAATCATTACTTTATTAGTTCTTCTCCCTCCACAGAGTTTCAGGCCCAATGTACTGGATTAAAAGACAGATTTGGACCAGGTCTTTGTGTCCAAATTTAACAAATGTCCCCAAAGTTACCCTTTAGGGATTCAATTTAATTATTTGATGAGAACTAGGGATCTGCATAATAATACTAAATCCAAGGGAGAATTAAACTAAGAGGCAAATTAGGGCACTTCCATCTTCAGAAAATAGCATTCAATAGAAAAGAAATGGAGCAATTGGACTTACTGAACAATTTCAGGAAAATACATTTATTTGGTTTTGTATAGACTCAGTCTTATATAGAACTTTAAACCTTCCTCAGATTGCCTGCATCTTGAAATGAAAATAGTTGGTAAACCATAAATTTAGTTTCCCTCCCCCATGTTTTGTCAATACTGTAATAACAATGTTTCCAATAACACCTGTAAAAGGTAAGTTCATGCATGGACAATGGCAATGCCCATTGAGATGATATCAGCATTATTTATATGCCTTATAAATAGACACTTAAATGCACAAGGAAATCAATAGAATAAAAAGAAATCAATGTTGTTTTTTCTTAAAGATACCAGACTGCAGAATATTCAAAAGTATAGAAATGCAATATGTTTAAAAATTGTGAACATTTTGTATTCGTGCACTCATTGCAAATGTAGCACTGACCTTTTAAAAGGCTTAAAGTGTGTGTGCACACACGTATGTGTGTCATCCACATTGTAAAAATTATGCCTGATTTTCCTTATAGCACAAGTTCAGCTTGGTGGGAATTAAGTCAGTCATGGCTGCTTTGTTGGTAGACATCTTTTGCAGAAAGGACTTTATAAGAATACTCAATTATGGTGCTGAAAATCAATTGTTCCTCTCCCATTAAGCTATCCTCCAAAGGTAGTTTCTAGTTAGGAAATTAACCCTATATGTGGCTTTGTATGCACACTGACATCCCAAAACCCTGTATTCCACCATTATATAAGCCCTCTTGAACTGATGTTGTTGTTGTCAGGTGCCGTCAAGTCAATGCCTCACTCATAGTGACCCTATGTACAACAGGCGAAACAGAATTGTCAATGCTTCTCTGCTATTCATAGGGGTTTAAATGGCTGATGGCTTTTTTGGAAGTGGGTTGGCAGGTCCTTCTCCCAAGCCTATAGCTCCTGGTGTTTCCAGGCGGTCTCCCATCCAAGGACTAACCAGAACTGACCCTGCTTAGCCTCCAAGATCTGGCAGGATTGGATGCCACAGTGGTACAGCTGCAGGCCTTGAACTAATACATCCGCAAATTTATACATCTTCCTGAGTATTGCACTATCAGAGTGACTTAGAACAAGATTATGGAGTATGTGAATAGATGCTTTAGCTTTAGATTTTCCTTGGTGTGACATCTTGAATACACATCATGCACAGAAGCTCAGGGGCTGGAGAATAATTGTGACAAAGCAAGGGACTATGAATTAATATTACTCTGGTGGTTTTGCATTAACTCTCTTCCCATTTGTGAATTTCCCATGGGTTTCTTTTTTTAACATTTTTGCTTTTTCTGTTTTCAGTTATTTGATTGTTTTTAGATGAATTATGGAAAAGTGGAAAAAACTTAAGCTTTATTGTTGTTAGGTGCCGTAGAGTTGGTGTCCAACTCATAGAACCCTACATAGAACAGGCAAAACACTATTGTCAGTGTTTCTCTGCTATTCATAGGGTTTTCAATGGCAGATTGATTTTTGGGAGTGGGTAGCCAGGTCCTTCTCCCAAGCCTGTAGCACCTGGTGTTCCCAGGCGGTCTCCCATCCAAGTACTAACCAGGCCCGACCCTGCTTAGCTTCTGAGATCTGACAAGATCAGACACCACAGTGGTACAGCTGCAGGCTAAGCTTTATTGGTACACAGAAAAATATAGGTTGTATCTTGAACTTGCTATTTTCTAATTTTAAGATCTTGATTAACTTTGCCATTTCTTCATCTATATGATTGGAATAATAATAGACACTATTTACCAGAGTTATTATGAGGATTAATTAAGATAATGAATGAAAATGCATAACAATGTTTGATATATTAGATGATCACTCAGGTTAACTACTTCTGCTACTGTTGCTGCTACCACTAACCACCATTATCACCACCACCATCACTACCACCACCATTACGGCTATTACATACTGTACTACTATGAAGAAGTATTTAGTGAATGTGACAAGGAAAGAATTCTATGTAGTCTTTGGATTACAAAGAAAAACCTTAACAAATGGAGGAAACAATTTTTTGACACAGGCAGATGCAATGCAATATGTATCAAATCTGACACCATCTTTCAAATTGTCATACTTTCAGCCCAGCTAGTTTTTTAAACAGCTTGTTTGGCTTCAGAGATAAAACAATTGGCTAATAAACATTATTAATTTGCAAGCTGGTATAAGGTAGACCAAGCCAAGTGGTGGGAGAAGCATTATTTATTTTTCAACTGAGACAGGGCAAACTTGCCCAATGATATTTGTGATGCACTTGCAAAGCTTTTTATCATCCCCTGCTCTTTGCTTCTGGATTTCTTTATGTGGCTGCATTGAAAAAGTACTCATTTCTTGGAAATTACTAACACAGATACATGAAAATGATGTGTAATAATAATAAAGCCTATTATGTATGCGATGAGAATTCCATATAGTGACTCTGTCTTCAGAGATTTTAAAATTATGGGAGGAACTTAGTAACAGCTAAGGTTAGTAAGCTTTTATTCTGATTATTATTCCTGTATTATAACTGGAGAAACAAATGCACAAAAGCAAAAGTCAAGAATGTTAGCCAAAGTTTTTGAGTTACTGATGGAAATAAAATAAAAGTCCAGTTTCTTGGGTTAAATCCAACTTTGTAATGTTTAATTTAACAATGCCCAATTAAGTCAGCTAAATATTATTTCTCTTTTTTACAAGGGTTTGCAAATTTTGAGGAAGAGGGAGGAGAGATGAGAGAAAGGAATCATTCCTTCAGTCAGTTAATTACAGAAATAAATACTTTAATGTGCTTAATAAAAAATAAAACAAGCCTTGATAATATAGCCTATACTTACAGTCTATTAAACTGTCACTTATTAAAAATACAGTATTTAAATTTGAAAAGAAGTATTTTGTTTTTCTTCAAAAAGTCTTTGAAGTTAAGAGAAACACTTCCAGAATGACAGGGAAAACCTCTTGAGAATCTGTTCTTCTATCAAAGCAGTGAGAACACTTGCAGAAATATTTAAAATCAACATTTTCAAAATTGTAGAAATTAATAGAAAGTTTGAAAAACTCCAACAAATATTTATTTAAGAAAAACAGCCAAATTGCAATAAAAGAGAAAGTTTTATGATGCTTAAACTTGACCTTTTGCCATTCCCTACTCTCCAGTTTTGCAGATTTAATCTTAAAGATCAATAGTTGCACAGATATGACAACTGTGAAAAAATAGCCCAGAAGCCCCTGAAGGGGAAATAAAGGGTCTGACCTTGGCCTCAAATCCACATATCCAAAGAATTATCACTATTTGACCTGATTGGAAAACCTGGGAAAGCCTCGCTTCAACAACTTGTCTTTATTAGGTCTTATTCTGAGCTAGACAAGTGCAAATCATCCTGTTTTTAGGGCATTTGTTGAAAACAGCCACACTTCTTTAACTTTCTAGCAGCTTGAAACTGTGATACTAGTAGGAGAAAACAAGACACTGAAAGAAGACATACAAGGAAAACCTAGGGAATGATATATTCATAGAAGCTTTTGAAACACACCATTATATTCCTATAATTGAAGAAAGCCTGTATAGTCATTTCTTAAAGGTCTTACCTCTCAATAATTTTAATACTGTTACACTGACAATAAAATTTCCAAGTGAGTGTTAGGGCATACAAGCATTACAACTGATGCATGCAGAATAGATAATAGGCAAACATACAGAACCATACAGCACATGAGTGCTTTCCATATGCTGGTCAGGGGAGGGGAAATGGGCAGTTTATGTCCAATGAGTAGAAAGTTTCATTTGTGCTATATTAGTAAGTTCTAAAGATCTACTGTACAACATTGCACCTTTATTAACAATATATGGTACACTTCAAATTTTATCATAAAGGCAGATAACATTAAATGTTCTTACCACAAACACAATAAACAATCATAGAAAACAAAAAAACAGAGAACATGAAGAAACTTTAGGTAGGGTTAGATATGCCTGTTACCTTGACTGTAGTGATAGTATCATGATATTTGCATTATCCGAACTCATCAAATTGTACACAATGAAAATGTTTATTACTTTGACTACCAATCATAATTCAATAAAGCTATTTAGAAGAATGAAATCCAAGTTGCAAGTTTCATATTTTCCAATTTTAAAGCTTACAGCAAATCTATTCTCACAAAAGGAGTGTAATACCAAATTATGGATAGACATATAGACCAGAGGAATATATTTTAGAATACATTTATAAACCATAATATTTATGATGTTGTTAGGTGCCATACAGTTGAGTCTAATTCATCACGACCCTATGTACAACAGAATGAAACTCTCCTCAAATTTATTCCAGTCACATGATCTTATTTATGTTTGAGCCTATTGTTGCAGACAATGTGTCAATCCAACTAGTTAAGGGTCTTCTTTTTGTTGTTGTTGTTGACCTGCCGCTCTCCCCAACATGATGTCTTTCTCCAGGGATTGGTCCCTCTTTACTACATGTCCAAAATATGTAAGACGCAGTCTAGCTACCCTTCCCTTTCTTCCAAGGAGCACTCTGGTTGCACTTCTTCTTGAACAGATCTGTTGGTTCTTTTGGCAGTCCATAGTACATTCACCATGCATCTCTAGTACCATAATTCAAAACCATCAATTCTTTTATCTCCTTACTCAATGTCCAGCTTTTACAATTATATGATGCGACTGAAAATACCATGGCCTGAGCCAGGCACACCCTCATCTTCAATGTGACATCTTTACTTTTCAACATTTTAAAGAGGTCATTTGCAACAGCTTTTCCCAATGCAACGCATGTTTTGATTTCTCGACTGCTGCTTCCTTGGGGGCTGATTGTAGAACCAAATAAAGCAAAATCTTGTACAACATCAATTTTTTCTCCATTTATCATGAAACTGCTTACTGACCTAGTTATATGGATTTTTATTTGACTGATGTTGAGGTGCAATCCATACTGAAGGCTATGTACTTTGATCTTAATGGGTATTTTTTATATATATATATATATATATATATATATATATATATATATATATGATATCCAACAGTATACAATTCCTCTCACATCAAACCTTTGGCATCAGATCTTCCCCCATCCCTTATCTCTACCAGTTACTGACCTGTTCTTTGATCTATAATTTTTCATCTTCATGAATGATATATAAACTTAATCATACAGGATGCATCATTTTGTGACTGGTGTCTTTCACTTTGCAGGATGCTTTTAAGGTTCATTCAAGTTGTATATGTCAATAAACCTTTCTCTCTTATTGCTGAGTGGGTAGATTTCCACTAACAGATGTACTAGTTTGTTGAGCCAATCAACAGTTGATAGGCATATGAATCTTTTCCAGTTTTGGCAGTTATGAATGGAGCTGCTACAAATATTTCTGCACAAGTTTTCATGTGAACACAAATTTTCATGTTTTAGGATAAATTCCCAAACATGAGGTTGGTGAGTCATGAAGTAATTGTATGTTTACCTTTGTGAGAATCTGTCTAATTGTTTTCCATAAGAGCTGTGCTGTTTTGCCTTCCCATCAATAATATATGTGTGATCCAGCTTCTCCACACTCAAACCAACACTGTGTCCAGTCTGAGGGGTATTTTGTATTTAAAAAATTAGGTCTTGATGTAGTTAAGATGTCAGTCTCCTCAAAGTGATCTAGTCTTACACAATTCCAAACCAAGTCCTAACAGGATTTTTTGTAGATATAGACAAGCTAATTCTAAAATACCACATACATGGAGAAGTAAAGGCATAACAAAAACAAGTTTAGGAAGAGTTCTTAAAAGTTAACTACAGTGTCATTAGCACAGGAAGAATGAGTAAGAATAATTTCTTAGTACCATCAAATATCTGGTGAGCATTCAATTTTTCCATGTGTCTCCAAAGACAAAGCCTTTTAAAATGCAATTATAAAAACTCACAATCAATAAATTACATGAAGACAAAGATATCCTTTTAAAATGTTAAAATATGGAATTTAGCAATCTATGAAAAGAAAAATAATCATAACCAAGGGAGGTGATTCCAGGAATGCAAATTTGCTTAACATTTGAAAATGAGTTTTATTCGCCAAATGAATGAAGTAAAAAGTTATATTGTCACCAAACAGCTGGCTATATGGAATCCTTTTGCTCTACTTGGATAGAAATCATGAGTTGAGAAGGAGAAGCCCTTGAAATGCTGTTCTTAGGCAGCAGTTGTGTCTCTCAGTATTTGACAAGAGTGATGGCAAACTGGTGGAAAGAGCAGCAGCAGGTGGCGCCTTCTAGTAGTACAGATCTTATCTAGGTCAATGAGGTGGAGATTTCTCTGTCCATCAAATGCTACAGCTCCTGTGTAGGACCAAGAGGTAAGGACTCCTAAGCTCTTAAGTGTTATAGTTCTTAGGTAGGCCAAGGATGTCAGGATTCCTCAGCCCTCAAAAGCAGCTAGCCTTGTAGCTTCTAGGCAGAACTGGTCATAGAGATTCCTCAGTCCTAGACAGTGGCCAGTGATACAGCGCCCAGGCCTAGGATCTGAGACCCTTGGTCCTAAAGACTTGGCAGCTCTTTCAAACTCTTACAGTGACCAGAGCCTGCAGTTTCTCTTTTATGAATTTTTACAACCTTTCTCTCTCTTCTTCCTGCCCTGGTCACTCTCTTGAACTGTTCAGCTGCCTCTTACTTCTATGGCCACTGTCCTTGTTGCCACCATTCAGGAGGTAGCATTCATGATCCTTCTTCTGTTTCTGTTGTTTCTGCTGCTGCCAGTTGCTGGTCTTGCAGCCTCACCGCTTTATCTGTCAAGCAGCCAGTTGTTTCATTGCTTCTGCAGCTCAGCTCTCTGGCTGCTGTGCTCTCTCTGCCATTGCTTCTCCACTGTCCCTGCAATCCTTTGCTACTGCCTTCATCATTGTTCTACTGTCTCTGCTGCTTCTTTCTTCATGTTATCAACTCAGTAAATGCTACTAAAAGTAGGCAAAGACCACTCAAGAGAAGCCTTTTACTGGATCTAATGTTGTAACAGCAGGGAGCAGCATAGGAAGCTGTCTCCTGGCCAGTTCAGCTTGAGTGAGCTGAGCTACCTGTTTATGTAGCCAGAGAAGTGGAGTTTACACCAATCAGTAACAAAGGCTCACGTCTGCACTAATCACAGCAGCCCCTTTGCCACTAATCACAGCACTCCCTTTTGCACCAATCACAGAAATTAAGACTTCTGTTTTTCACCAATCACAGCAGTCCCTTTTTTGGGCCCCTGGGGAAAGTGATTGCCTTCTGGCCTTGGTTGGTTGCAGAGTCATCTAGAGTTCACCAAGGCCTGTGACAACAAAGAAAGCCCAGTGAAGCTTGCAAATTATTTGAAATTTCCATGGCTGGAAGTGCACCTTCAAGAGGTGAAGTTGTGTCAAGTAGTTGTGGTTTCATAGCTTTCTTCAGGTGTCTATAAAGTGTTTACAATGGAGGTGCTGGTGTGAGGATGGCTTGTCTGGACAACTCTTGTTCAAAACAGGCAGAGCCATAAGACATAACCTTGTAGCTGTCATTTAGGGAATCAAATCACCCTGTACCTCAACACTAGTGCTTACCTTGCAGAACAATAAACAGAAGAAGGGGCACTTACAGCAAGAATAAAAAAATCTCATCATTAACACTAATATTAATCTTAACAGTATATTTATAATACTGCACACTCAGCACCCCAAGGAGAAGTCAGTCTCCCTCATCTGTTTCAATATGATGATGTGAAGACAAAGAATATGATAAAATTGAGCATCTTTTAATAACAAAACTCTCAGCAAACTAAGAATAGAAGATAACTTTCTAAACTTAATCAATTGTGTTGTGAAAAACTTTTACCTTACTCTACACTTACTGATAACTTATTCAATGTTTATTCATAATGTTAGTAATAAGAACATCTTCAACAAAATATTTAGAAAATGAAACAGTAAAAAATGTGTTGATAATAATTTCAATACACAAAATAATTAGAAATATAAAAGAGAACATGTGACAAAATTCTGCACGTGATGCTCTGTGATGTTACTCAGGGGAATTAGAGATATATAAACTGGATTAGAATAAAATGTTGTTAAGATGGCAATTCTCCTCAAATTGATCCATAGGCTCATTGTAATGCCAATCACATTCCAAGCAAGATTTACCAAAAAATAGGAATTGACAAGCTCACTCTAAACTTCATATGAAAATTCCAGGCCCCAGAACAGCCAAAATAATTTTGACAAAGAACAAAGTTGGAGTACTTAATTCACCTATCTTTAATATATGTTGTAAAAGTACATTAATTGACATGGCATGGTATTGGCGTAAGAATAGATTAAGACACTGTAGAACTAAATAAGCAATCTAGGAATAGAACGACACATACAAAGTTAGTTGGATTTAAACAAACATTAAAATGAATTACAATGGAAAATAGCCTTTTCAAGAAAGTTTTGCTGTAAGAACTGAATATCCACACTAAAAAAAGTGAACAATGTCACCTACCTTACATAAAAGTGAATTTGAGATGGAACACATACTTAAATGTAAATGCTGAAGTTAATAAAAAGTTTCTAGAAGCTGGTATCCCTCTGATCTTTGTTGTTGTTAGGTGCCGTCAAGTCGAGTCCGACTCATAGCGACCCTATGTACAGCAGATCAAAACACTTGTCTCTCTTTTTATGTCTCTTTTATGTCTCTTTTTTTATGTCTCTCTTGTTCAATGTCCAGCTTTCACAACCATACGATGCCACTGAAAATACCATGGCATGAGTCAGACGCACCTTCATCTTCAATGTGACATCTTTGCTTTTCAATACTCTAAAGAGATATTTTGCCACAGCTTTTCCTAGAGCAATGCATCTTTTGATGTCTTGACTGCTGCTTCCACGGGTGTTGATTATAGAGCCAAGCAAAGCAAAATGTTGGACAACCTCAATCTTTTCTCCATTTATTGTGAAGTTGCGGGCTGACCCAGTCATAAGGATTTTTGTTTTGTCTGATCTTTAGGTTACCAAAAATTTGTTAGGATACAAATGGTATAACAATTCAATGAAAAATAATAAAAGATAAATTGCATGTAATTTAAAAGAATTCTACTCATTCAAGGACATCATTACAAAAACAGAGAAAAATCATAGGCTTGGAAAAATATTTGTGATGCATTTATCTGACAAAGAATTTATATTTGAGTGTCTAATGAACTCTTACACATCAATAGCAACAATAAATAATTAAAATATTTCAAAATAAGCCGAAAATTTTTAATATTCTTGACGCAAAGAACTAATGAATGTTTAAGGTGATAAACCCCTACACTTCTGTCAGTTTGGCATATTGTGGGGGCTTGCCTGTTTTTATGAGGCGGAAAACTATGCTACTGGCATTACAGATACCAGCAGGGTCACCTGGTGGACAGGTTTCAACTAAGCTTCCAGACTAAGACAGGCTAGGGAGGAGGACCTGGGAAGGCATTCCCAAATCAATTGGCCATTGAATATTCTATGAGTAACAGGTAATTCTGTCAAGATATAGAGCCACAAAATGAGTCCCCCAGGTTGGAAGGCACTCAAAAGACTACAGGGGAAGAGTTGCCTCCTCAAAGTAGAGGCTACCTTAATGATGAAAATGGAGTAAAGCCCCAAGGACCTCCATTTGCTGATGTGGCATGACTTAAAATGAGGAGAAACAACTTTAAAAATTCATTAATAATTGGAATGTGGAATGTACATAGTATGAATCTAGGAAAATTAGAAATCTTTAAAAGAAAAATGGAGTGCATAAACATTGACATTCTGGGCATCAGTGAGCTAAAATAGACCAACATGGGCCCTTTTGAGTCAGATAATCATATGGCCTACTATGATGGGAAAAACAAGAGAAAGGGAGTTGCACCCATCAGCAAAAAAGACATCTCAGGACCTGTCCTGAAGTACAGTGCTGTCGGTGATAGAATAATATCTATATGTGTACAAGAAAGGCCAGTTAATACAACTGTTATTCAAATTTACACACCCTCCACTAAGGCCACAAATAAAGATAGGAAAGATTTTTACCAGCTTCTGCAATTTGAAATAGATTGAACATGCAATCATGATGTACTGATAATTACTAGTAACTGGAATGCAAAAGTTGGAAACAAAGAAGAAGGCTCAATAGTCGAAAAACATGACCTTGGTGACAGAAACGATGCCGGAGATCACATGATAGAATTTTATCAGACCAATGACCTTTTCATGGCAAATATATTTTTTTACCAACATAAATGATGGCTATACACATGGACTTCACCGGATGGAACAAACAGGAACCAATTCAACTGAAAACGCTCAATATCAACTGTGAGAACAAGACCCAGTGTTGATTGTGGAACAATCCATTAACTGCTCATATGCAAGTTCAAACTGAAACTTAAGAAAGTTAGAACAGGTGTCCAAGACCTGAGGCATGACCTTGAGTATATCCCACCTGAATTCAGAGACCACTTCAAGAACAGCTTCAATGCATTAGACATGAATGATAGAAGACCAGATGAGTTGTGACATCACATCAAACATATCATTCATGAGGAAAGCAAGGTGTTATTAAAAGACATGAGAAGAAGAAAAGATCAAATTAGATGCCAAAGAGACTCTGAAATTTTCCCTTGAATGTCCAGCAGCTAAAGTAAAAGGAAGACATGATGAATTTAAGGAACAAAATAGAAGATTTCAAAAAGCAGCTCAAAAGCCAGGCACGGTGGCACATGCCTGTAATACCAGTGGCTCGGGAGGCAAAGGCAGGAGGATTGCAAGTTTGAGACTGGAGGCAGCCTGTGTAATTTAGCAAGACCTTGTCTCAAAGTAAAAAAAAAAAAAAGCAACTCAAGAAGACTAAATCAAATATTTTAATGACATATGTAAAGAGCTGGAGACAGAAAACCAAAGGAGATGAACACACTCTGCTTTTCTCAAGCTTAAGGTATTGTAGAAAAAATTCAAAACCTCCTATGGCAATACTGAAAGATTCTGTAGGGAAAATAGTAAACTATGCATGAAACATCAAAAGAAGATGGAAAGAGAACACAGGGTCAGGATATAAAAAAAGGATTGGTGGATGACCATTTCATGGGAATACTAGTGCACCTAATTGTACTCATGAGGAATCTGTATGTGAACCAGGAGGCAGTCATTCTAACAGAACAAGGAAACATTACTTGGTTTAAAGTCAAGAAAGGTGTGCGTTAGGGTTGTATCATTTCACCATATCCCTTCAATTTACATACTGAGCAGATATTCTGAGAAGCTGGACAAGAACTTCGGCATCAGGACTGGAAGAAGTGCCATTGACAATCTGCTTTATGCAGATAACACAACTGTACTTGCAGAATGTGAAGAGGATTTGAAACATTTACTGATGAAGATCAAAGAATATAGCCTTTAGTATGGATGGCGCCTCAACACGAACAAAACAAAAATCCTTACAACTGGGTCAGTACGCAACATCACAATAAATGAAGAAAAGATTGAGGTTGTCCAAGATTTTGCTTTGCTTGGCTCTACAATCAACAACCATAGAAGTAGCAGTGAAGAAATCAAAAGATGCATTGCATTTGGAAAAGCTGTAGCAAACGATCTCTTTAAAATGTTGAGAAAAACATGTCACATTGAAGGCATAGGTGTACCTGACTCATGCCATGGTATTTTCAGTCACATTTTGTGGTTGCGAAAGCTGGACATTGAATATGGAGATTGAATAATTGGTGTTTTTGAATTATGGTGCTAGAGACAAAGGTTGAATATACCATGGACTGCCATAAGAACCAACAGATATGTCCAGAAGAATTACAACCAGAGTGCTCCTTGCAAGCAAGGATGGATAGACTGTGTCTGACGTATTTTGGACATGTAATCAGGGTGGACCAATCTCTGAAGAAGGATATCATGTTTGGGACAGTGTCAGGTTAAGAAACAAAGAGAAGGAAAACCTTCCACTGGGTGGAATGACAGGGTGTCTGCAACAATGGTCTTAAACATAACTAAGATTGTGTGCTTGGTACAGAATTGGGGAATGTTTTGTTCTGTTGTACATAGGGTTACTATGAGTCAGACTCAACTTGATGGCACCTAACAACAACAACAAGATGATGAATATTTAATTACCCAAATGTCATCATTTTAAATTTTATATATCTGTTAAAACACAATACTGTATCTCATGCATATGTATGTGAATACTATGCATTGATTAAACTTGTTAAATATGGAAATATTTGTACAAACATTTTATAAAATATATAGGAATAGCCAAGAAATTTAAAACCAAATAGTTAATGTTATTGTCATTTGGGAAAATGTAAATTGAGCCACAATGGAATATCACTATACAGGCATTGAAATGACAAATATTAAAACAAATAAAACTAAAATGTTTTGGGAAGCATATGGAACAATTGTAATTAACATTCATTGTTGCTGGGACTGCACTATGATATGTCATCTTTACAAAACATTGTTGTTGTGGTGGTTAGGTGCCATCGAGTTGAGTCCGACTCATAGCGACCCTGTGTACAGCAGATTGAAACACTTACCGATTCTGTGCGAGGCAAACGATCTTATTTATGTTTAAGTCCATTGTTGCAGACACTGTGTCAATCCATCTGGTGGAGGCTTTTCCTCTTTTGCGTTGACCTGCCACTCTCCCAAACATGATGTCCTGCTCCAGGGATTGATCTCTCCGGACTACATGTCCAAAATATGTAAGACTCAGTTTGGCCATTCTTGCTTCCAAGGAGCACTCTGGTTGTACCTCTTCTAGGACAGATTTGTTGGTTCTTTTGGCAGTCCATGGTATATTCAATAGACGTCTCCAGCACCACAATTCAAAAGCATCAATTCTTTTTCTGTCTCTCTTGTTCAATGTCCAGCTTTCACAACCATATGATGCCACTGAAAATACCATGGCATGAGTCAGATGCACCTTTGTCTTCAATGTGCCATCTTTCCTTTTCAATACTCTAAACAGATGTTTTGCCACAGCTTTTCCTAGAGCAATGTGTCTTGATTTCTTGACTGCTGCTTCCACGGGTGTTGATTATAGAGCCAAGCAAAGCAAAATCTTGGACAACCGCAATCTTTTCTCCATTTATTGTGAAGTTGCGTGCTGACCCAGTCATAAGGATTTTTGTTTTGTTGATGTTTAGTCGTAACCCATATTGAAGGCTGTGATCTTTGATCTTCATCAGTAAATGTTTTCAATCCTCTTCACTTTCAGCAAGCAGAGTGGTGTCATCTGCATAATGCAGGTTGTTAATGAGTCTTCCTCCAATCTTGATGCCATGTTCTTCCTCATAAAGTCCAGCTTCTTGGATTATTTGCTCAGCATATAAATTGAAGAGATAGGGTTAAAGTATACAGGCCTGACGCACACCTTTCTCAACTTTAAGCCACTCAGTGTTTCCTTGTTCTATTCGAACAACTGCCTCCTGGTTCATGTACAGATTTCTCATGAGCACAATTAGGTGTTCTGGTATTCCCATTTTCCAAAGTGTTATCCATCATTTCTTATGATCCACACAATCAAATGCTTTTGCGTAGTCAATAAAACATAGATAGACATCTTGCTGATATTCTCTGCTTTCAGCTAATATCCACCTGACATCAGCAATGATGTCCCTGGTTCCCCACCCTCTTCTGAATCCCGCTTGATTTTCCAGTAATTCCCTGTCTATATACTGCTGCAGTCGCTTCTGAATGATCTTTAGTAGAATTTTGCTTGTGTGTGATATTAATGATATTGTCCGATAGTTTGCACATTCAGTGCCTTATGATTGGATCCCCTTTTTTGGGAATAGGCACAAATATGGATCTCTTCCAGTCAGTTGGCCAAGTACCAGTTTTCCAAATCTGTTGACATAAACATGTTAACACCTCCAGTGCTGCATCTGTTTGTTGAAACATCTCTATTGCTACCCCATCAATTCCTGGAGCCTTGTGTTTCACCAGTTCTTTCAAGGCAGCTTCCACTTCGTCCTTCAACACCATTGGTTCCTCTTCATATGCAACCTCTTGGAATGGTTGGTCATCTACCAATTCTTTCTTGTATAATGACTCTGTGTATTCTTCCCATCTTCTTTTGATGTTTCCTGCATCATTTAATATTTTCCCTGTCGAATCTTTCACTATTGCCACTCGAGGCTTGAATTTTTTCTTCTCTTCCTTAAGCTTGAGAAACACAGAGCATGTTCTTCCCTTTTGGTTTTCTGCCTCCAGCTCCTTTCACATGTCATTATAATATTTGTTTTTGTCTT
>VMDO01017717.1:0-44125 GCA_007922755.1 Pedetes capensis
GGGGGCCTCATTTTCTGGCACTATATCTGACAGTGTCTCTTTGCTATCCATAGGGTTTTCAATGGCTAGTTGTTTTGGGAGTGGCTCGCCAGGTCCTACTCCCTAGTCTGTCTTAGTCTGGAAGCTCAGCTGAAAACCTGTCCACCATGGGTAACCTTGCTCATGTCCGAGGTTACAGTGGCAGAGCTCTCAGCCTCATTGCAACACGCAAGCCCCCACAGTGCGGCAAACTGACAGACATGATAATTACGGAAAGAATGGTAAATATTAACAGTCATGGAAATCTAGGAGTTAGAGTACAGCCTTAAAAAGTTTGGAGGGGAGGCTTTTAGGGTAAGATAGCAAATTGGAAATTTCCACCATGTAGCTCCATGAATGAGAAGAGTCAGGGCAACAAAAGAGAGACTGTCTTCCAAGGAGGAGAAGAAAGGAAGAGCATTGGGAATCAAGAAAAAGATGACAGCACAGCTACAAAGCATGGAAACAGAAAGGTGATAGAGAAAAGTAGGTAACAGTTCACAGCTCCAACACAGCATTGCATTGCAGGAGAGGAGAACCCAAAGCCACAACCACAAGGTAAGCCAGGCAGCCCTGGTGATAAAAGACTGGCAGTTCTAGCTGCAGGAGATATCCCCATGGCTCTCTCAAGCCTTAAGCCTAGTGGGGAGATTTGATCTGACAGTGACTCCTCTTGTATGAGAGACTAGCACTGGCTAGCATTGGAGATGACATTCACTACATGGGTCCCGCATCTGAGATGCTATACCAGGCACCATTTGTGAGGGGGCTTTTTGCTTGAGACTAAGCTACTCTGTTAGGTGTCATCCAGTTGAGTCCAACTCACAGTGATGCTGTATACAACAACAACAACAACAAAAACACTGCTTGACACTCTGCCATGCCTGGCACAGGCGCTATGTCAGTGCTTCTCTACTATTCATAGGGTTTTCAATGGCTGATTGTTTGGGGATTGTTTTGGGTGTGGGCTGCCAGGTCTTTCTCCCATTTTTGCAGTGCTGGGGATCGAACTCAGGGCCTCAGAGAGCACAGAGCAGCACTCTACCAACTAAGACCTTAATATAAGGAACAATCACAGATCAGGGAGCCCAGGGGTACCTTACCACAGTGTGTATGTGAGAGATAGCCATGAGAGGCAGTCATAGGAAAGAGAAAGATTGGAAATAATCCAACTGAGAAGTTTAGGCTGCCAGAAGCTCAGGCTGTTGAGGGTGTGGTGGTCAGTGGCCCTGCCCTCTGTAGCAAGGAGTGAGTTCCATCACCTCTGGATTACTGCAGAGGCTGAGAGCATCAAGCCTGTGGTCAGCTGATGATCAGAGAGCTCTGAGCCCATGTCTGAGCAGATTGCTTGGTTTCTGCAGCCTCCTTCCTCCTGATGGGTGATTTATTTTTGGGCGTCTGAAAGCACTGAGACCAACAGGAAAAGCAGAAGGTCACTAACATATTAATAAAGGGAAAAATGTGGGTATATCAAAAAGGATAATTTTTGTAAATATGCATAGAGTACTGGTGAACTCAATTTCATAAAACAAACACTACTGGACATTAAGGGACAGATAGGTCCAGATACAATAATACTGGGTGACTTTACTACTCCACTCTCAGCAATAGATAGATCATCCAGACAAAAGAAACTTGAGAATTAAACCACACCATAGATCAAATGGACATCTACAGACATGTCAAACAGACATCTACAGAATATTCCACCTAATAGCTGTAGAATACACATTCTCAGCAACCCATTGACCTTTCTCTAAAATGAATCACATTTTAGGCCATAAAGACTTAGTAAATACAAAAAAAAAGTTCTTATATCTTATCAGATCATAATGAAATAAAACTACAACCAACTAGAGAAACTACAGAAACTGTATAACCACATGGAGATTGAACAAGGCACTCTTCAATGAACACTGGATCATTGAAGAAATCAGAGAGAAAATTTAAAAATTCCTATAATCAACTGAAAATGAAAATATGACTACTCAGAATCTTGGGGATATAGCAAAGGTAGTTCTAACATGGGAGTTTACAGCTATGAGTTCCTCCTTTAATAAATCAGGGAAACTCAACTAAACAACATAATGATACACCATAAGGTCTTAGAAAAACAAGAGCAAGCCAAACCAAAATTAGCACATGAGCAGAAATAACAATGATCAGGATGGAAATTAATGAAATGGACACTAAAAGAACAATACAAAGAATCAGTGCAACAAGGAGTTTTTTGAGGATGTGCAGTTTTTTGAGGATGTGTCGAGCACTTGCCTAGCATGTGTGAAACTCTGGGTACAGCCCCTCAGAGGTTCAAAACAAAACCAAGAAAGAATTGCTATCTTAAGTGTGATAATAATATTATGGGTTTTGTAGAAGAATGCCATTATACTTGAAAGAAACATCCTGATCTGTCATATATGCCTGAAAGATATCTTCAACTTGTTCAACAACATCACACACACATTAGATTGAACTACATGATATTATTTTTAATAAGACATTTTCTATTACAGTTTTGTATGGTTCAACCTAATAAATAAGTAAAACTAGTAGGGCAAGTATTAACAGTTGTTTCAGTCCAATGATGGATCTATGAGTGTTACTGGGTGTTACTCTATTCTTTCAACTTTTTGGATTATTTGGAAATTTTACTGGTAAAATTTTGAAAAACCAAAATTAAGAAAAAAAAAGATAAAAGTTTGTCATCAAAATTCACTGAGGAAGTGAATCTTGCCTTTCTTTGCTTCTTAGTAGCTCTCTGACAGCAGCAGTACCAAGAGAAGGTTCTTGGGGTGAGAGCTGGAGGAGGCTTTATTCTACCTATATTCTCCACTGGGCCTACACCCACACAGAACCAATCAGCATAACCCTCCCTAAGAACAATGTACTTTAACACAAGCTTCCTTAGTACTAGTATTTGGCTCCTAAGGCCCACTCACCAGATGCTCTGTGAAGGTATGTAATTTCTCCAAGGGATTTACTATTGAGCAGATCTGAAGAATGAAGAGGAAAGAGTTTAGGATGACTTCCAGATTCCTGGCCAGAGTGACACTTCCAGAAGAGGAGGAGAATGCACCCTGGGGGTTTTGGAGTTATTTCAGGCCAAAGAACCAAGGAGAAAAGAGAGAGACCTTCTACCTGACAGCAGTTTAGGGACTCAGATCACTGACCAAATAAGACTTCTCTTTGTAACCTAACCTGGTAAAGAGAAATAGAGTAATTATATCTATTTTTCAAATGTTCTAATATGAGCACATACTACATTTTTAAGGAAAAGTTATTTTAACATGGTTTTGTCATGTACAACTCAGAAGCAGTAAAGATTTTGTATGAAATACATTTTAATTATGAGTAACTGTGTTTGGCTCAGTTGATAGAGTGCTGCTCCACACTTTTTGAGGACCCATGATTGATCCCCAGCACCACGAAAATGGAAGAAGGCTGTGGCAGTCCACTCCTGAAACAACCATTGAAAACCCTATGAGGGTTGCTATGAGCTGGACCTGAATTGACAGCACCTAACAACAACAACATATAATTATGAGATGACTATTAACTTTTAAAGTTCGTATTTGAACTTACAAAGTCAATTTATAATAAAATGTGGTGTTTGGTGTTTCTGGCAGCACTTAAGAGAGAGAGGGATAATAGCAGTAACAGCAGGGTCAGGGTCATATGGACAGTGGAGGAGGCATCTTGAGAAGAGATGGGCAGTGACTGGCAGCCAAGCTGGAATGGAGGGAGAGATCACAGATGCAATGAGGCAGCTGGGGGGATAAGCCACCCTGGATCCCCAAAGAAGGGAAAAAAAATGCACTGGAGACATTGGAGATCCAATAACACTAAAAACAATTTCTCCTAATAACTGCAAGAAGACTCACCAATTATAATTACAGACATTAAAAATAGGTTACCTCTGATTCTCACCATAACTACATATAAGATAGAATTGCTGTTTGTTTTTTGTTTTGTCAAAGTGAAAATACAAACACACACACACACACACACACACACACACACACACACACACACACCTACAGCCTCCCAGTCCAGTTTTTAAATATTATTTTTATTATATTAAAAACCAAAATAACAGAATTAATTAATTAATTAAAGCAGGGTGTTGTTGTACAGCCCAGGCTGGCCTCAAACTTGTGTCAATCCTGTGTCAGCCTCCTAAGTACTGAGATTATAAGTGCACACTGCCATGCTGGGCTTTTAAATTTTTTATTTAATTTAATTTTTTGAAACAGGGTGCCACTATGTAGCTCAAGCTGGCCTGGTACTCTCTATATAGCCCAGGCTAGCCTTAAACTCAGAATCCTCCTGCCTCAGCCTTCCAAGTACTGAGATTACAGATGTATGCCATCATGCTTGTGATCAAAATTTACTATTTTAAGTGTATAGTTCAGTATACGTTGTTGTGCAGCCAATCTTCAGAATGTTTTTATTGCAAAACTGAAACTGTATGCCCATTAAACAATTCCCCATTTCTCTCTTCCCTGACTCCCTAGTAATCATTAACCTAGCTTTCTTTTTCTATGCATTTGACTACTCTAGGTACCTCACAGAGTGGAATTACACTATAAATGATTACATTTGGCATGATGTCTTTAAGATTCATCCATGTCATGCCATCTGTCAAACTTTTCTTTCTTTTTAAGGATGAGTACTATTCCATTGTATATGCGCAACATACATGTTGCATGTTGCAAATAATGCCATATTTTGCTTATCCATTCATCCCTGAATGGGCATGTGGATTGCTTTTCATCTGGCAAATGGCTCTGGCAAATACTACTACTCTGAGGATGGGTGCATAAATATCTTTTGAGATCCTACTTTGAATTTTTTAAAATACATACCTAGAAGTGGAATTGCTAGATCATGTAGTATTTGTATTTTTAGCTTTTTGTGGAGTTATCACACTGTTTTCCAAAGCTGTTGCACCATTGTACACTACCACCAACATTGATAATGATTCTAAATTCTCTACCTTCTTACAAACACTTGGTATTTTCTTGTTTTGTTTTGTTTTTCATACAGCCAGGCTAATAGATGTGAGATGACATCTTGTGGTTTTGATTTGCATTTCCTTGATGGTTAGTGATGTTGAGTATCTTCATACACTTTTTGGCCATTTGTATATCTTCTCTACAGAAAAGTCTGTTCAAATTCTTCGACTATCTTTTATTTTGTAGTCTGTAGGAGTTCTTTATATATGTTGGATATTAATCCCTTATCAGTTATGTAATTTGCAAATATTTCCTCTTTTTCTTTATATTGTCTTTTAACTGTGTTGATTAGTCCTTTGATGCACAAATTCAGAGTTTAACATTACATTTTACTTAACTTCTATAATTTGATATTTGTACACTGTTTTTCTTACACTAGTTCCTAATAACAAAATGTTTGATTTATCCTACAATATACACAAAATAGTCTCCAAATCAAGATGCCACAATTACTACTAAAAATAAAATACAGTATGAATCTTAAGATGTCTGTAAGTCAGGTGCTGTGACTCATGCTTGTAATCCCAGCTACTGTGGAGGCTGAGTCAGGAGAATTGCAGGTTTGTGGCCAGAGGCTACTTGTACAACTTAATAAGACCCTATTTCAAACTAAAACATTAAAAAAAAAGAGGACCAGGATCACATTGGGAGATGGACCTGGCAACCCACTCCCAAAAATCAATCTACCACTGAAAACCCAAGAACAGCAGAGAAGCACTGACAATAGTGTTTCCCCTGTTGTATGTAGGGTCGCTGTGAGTCAGACACCGACTTGATGGCAACTAACAGCATCAACAACAGGATCACATATCTCATTCCTCTTGGTATCTCAAGAAGCATGTTTTAGGGGAAAGTTCATTTTCTTTGAACTCTTGGCTTTGCTGCCTCCCCACGCATGTTACTTCACTTCTGTGGCCTTCAATTTTCTCATCTATAAAGTATGAAGAATGTCCTTTTGCAATGCTATTGGTAACACTAAGTGAATAATGGAAACGAAGCGAATCAGTAGTGGAGCATGTCTAACATGTGAAATGCCCTGGGTTCAAACTCCAGTACCAAAAAAAAAAAAAAAAATCTTTAAAATTCTTTTTGTTCTTAGAGTATGTAGTACCAAGATACATAACTATAGCACAATGTTAAAACATTCATTCAAAATTCTTGTCTCTGTGTGATTATCTTACCAATTTGACAGTGGTTGGATAATTTGTTTCAGTGTGTTTTAATTTTGTTTCTGTTCTCTATAAATGTATAAAACATTTGTTGTTATTGTTGTTAGGTGCCATCGAGTTGGTATCCGACTCATAGCAACCCTGCGTACAACAGGCGAAACACTATTATTGTCAGTGTTTCTCTGCTGTTCATAGGGTTTTCAATGGCAGATTGATTTTTGGAAGTGGGTTGCCAGGTCCTTCTCCCAAGCCTACAGCACCTGGTGTTCCCAGGTGGTCTCCCATCCAAGTACTAAACAGGCCCAACCCTGCTTAGCATCTAAGATCTGACAGGATCAGATTCCACAGGGCTATGGCTTCAGGCATAAAACATTTATATGAGCTACAGGTAAAATCTCTTTAAAAAGATCTATTTTAAAAGTCTCTTTTTATCTTTGGTCTTTGGACTCCATTTCCCACATTCCTACACTAGACATTGCTAATTTGTCCTTCCAGTATTTCTGTATGCAAAGCTGATATATACATATGTATATATGTGGTTGATTTTATTTCTAGATATTTATACTTTTACTTCCCCCATTCCTTAAACAAAATATAAAAGTTTTGGTATTTTGAGCACTTCACTATAAATGGATTTTTTGGGTGTTTTTGTCTTTGTTTTTGTACTGGAGGCTGAACGCAGGGCTTCACGCTTTGCAAGTGCTGGACCACAGAGCTGCACCACAGCCCATTTTTAATTTATTTTATTTAATTAATTAATTAATTTATGTATTTATTTATTTTGAGACAGGGTCTCACCGAATTACACAGACTGCCTCTGGTCTTGAACTTGTGATCCTCCTGCCTCCGCCTCTTGAGCAGCTGGGATTACAGGCTGGCGCCAGTGCGCCTGGCAAACAGATACATCTTAAACTTGCTACTTTCAAAATCCACAAATCAGCCTGGAAGACATGCACATATGCAGTCCCAGCCACTCAGGAGGCTGAGGCAGGAGGATCATAAGTTTCCAGAGGCAGCCTGTGCAACTTAGTGAGACCCTGTCTTAAAAGAAAAAATTAAAAAATAAGCTGAGTGGTAGAGCACTTTCCCAGCATCCACAAGGCCTAAAAGCAAAAGCAAAAACAAAACAAAACAAAAACAACAACAGAAAAGGCCTTAAGAAATTGCTCATTCTAAATAGTAAATGATGAACACCCATTCAAAAATAAGACCACAGTGAAGAAACTTCATTGTACTATCATGAAGATTTATTACTAAATCTTTATTACAAAAGATTTTGCTTTTGTCATTCCTGTTCTTCCTCTCTGCCCACTGTAAATATATAGCTGCCTGGGAGAATTTACAAGCCTATATTCCCACAGTACTTTACTCACAAACCCATTTCACATTCATCTCATTGTTTTATAGTTTTTTATATGCATTTTCCCCCAACACGTGTGAGATCTGAGAACAGGGATCATGTATCTGGTTCTTCTCTATATCTCAAACAGCCTGTGGTAGGGGAAAGTTCACTGTCCTTGGAATCTTGGCTCTGCTACCTCCCCACTGCATGAGCTGTGCTTGTTAGTTCACCACTGTGGCCTTCAATTTTCTCATCTGTAAAGAAGAATGTTCTTTTGTAGCACTATTGGTAACACTAAGGGAGATAATGGGAGTGAAGGGTCTAGTGTGTGGCCCAAACCTCCTCTGAAATTTCAATACCCCTTGGCCACCATTTTGCTTCTTTCTTCTCTATTTGTGACATCAGCTCTTTTGATACATTTTACATATTTATTTGTTTATTGTCTGTATCCAACCAGTCAAAACTGTCCATTGTATGTCTGTGCTCACTCTGTTGAGAATAGACGTTCTTGCTTTCTAATTCATAGCATAAATGGAGTTCAATGGAGGAGGAGTTAGGATCACCTGCTTCTCATCTCTAGGGAGCAACAATCTCACAGATTACAGAGTGACTACTGCTCCTTCAGGGTGTGCAACTTCACAGCCTTACTCCCTGGCCTCCAACCTACTCATCTATCTGTTTCTAAATTCTTATTTGTCTACTTTCCCCTGTCTCTTCTGTGCTTTGGATCCTATCCCTTCTTTAAGCATCAGGCTTCTTAGAGATATTATTTACTCCATTTCTTTCTCTTTTATCAGCTCGTTTCTTCTTCCCTTTCCCCTCCATTCACTCTTCAAATCATTGTAGTCTAGCCTTCACCTTCACTGGATTGAAACATTGCACTAAAATCACTTTAATTTCATAGCCTTTGCAGTTGCTCACTAAAGTCTTTTCATCACTCTATTTTGCATTTCATTCACACTTCTCTCAATCTAACTTTGTATCCTTTCCTGTTTTGTTTTTGCTCATTGCACTTATTCAATATGTTAAATTTTCACACATTTCTTTGTCATCTGTATCCCTCAATAGAATATGACCCTAGAGGGCAGAGGTTTTTATTTTCTATTTTGTTCACTTATTTATCATCAGTGCCTTGAACAGGATGTGCACCTAATAAATTCTTTGGGTTTTGTTTTTATTTTTATTTTTATTTTCATATTTGGGGGTTAAAACCAGGGCCTCACACATACTTTGCAAGTTCTGTATCACTGGGCTGTACCCTCAGGCCATTTTTTATTTTTTATTTTTGAGTCAGGGTCTCGCTAAGTTACGCAGGCTGCCTCTGTGATCCTCCTGCCTCTACCTCCCCAGTCGATGGAATTACAGGCCTGTGCCACCGTGCCTGGCTACATAATAGGTTCTTAATGCAAGTTTACTGATTTGAATGAATGATTTTCTGATTTTTAATTTATGTGTCGTTTTCTGAGTAGCTCCTACTTGACCTCTCAGTGACAACTGGCACTTGCTTCCCTACACTTTCCTGATCATTCCCTCGCATGGGCTTCTTCCTGTTTTCAGACTGTGTACTTCCCTTAGTCAACTTTTCTTCCTCTCTCTCTCTCTTCTATCTTTTCCCCCTGTGGTACTGGGGGGTTCAACCTAGCATCTTATACATGCTAGGCAAGTGTTCTACCAATGAGCAGCACCCCCAAACCCCTTTTTTATCTTTTCATTTTGAGAGAGGGTCTCACTAAATTGCACAGGCTAGGTCTGGTCTCAAACTTGTGATTCTCCTGCCTCTGCTTCCCAAGTAGCTGGGATTCCAGGCATGCATCATAGTGCCCAGCTTTCTTCTTACTCATAAATATTGCCTATCCTGACATTGTCCTTGTCACTGTTCTCTTCTCACTCTATACACTTTTCCAGGCCAGCTATTCACACTCAGTGCTTCAACTACTGTTCACAAGATGAAAATTCTCCAACATGTATCTCCAGCTCTTGACTGTGCTCCTTCCATCTTTGAAGTGGTCTTCCCATTCTGGGATCTCCACACATCCTTTTCTCTCACCCAACTGCTCTATATTCAGGTGCAGCACCAACATATGACTGATGCTCCAAGTCAAAAACTTAGGAGTCACTTTGGACTTCTTTCTTTCACAGCTCTTTGCATCTAGTAGGTCATCAAACTGTGTCAGTGTTATTCCTGCTTGCTCTGTCCCCATTGTGCTGGTTATCATTTCTTAATTGTCTTCTTTCATTAATTTTCTAAAATTCCTTTGTCTCTGTCTTCCCTTCCTCTAATTCATCCCACACATGGCAGCCAGAGCATTCTTTGTAAGATACAAATCTGACCATGCTGCTCTCCTTAAGGAGTTCCCTTTTCACAATTCCCTGACTACAGAAATCTCCCAGCCTTTTTGGCAGAGTGTAAAAAGTCTTTCAAGTTCTAGCACATCCATCTGACACAAATGACCTGCACACTGTGTGACTAGTCGCAGTTTCTTTAAAGAAGCCACACATTCTCATCCCTTAGGCTTTGTACTTTCTGTTCCCAATGCATCGATGCCCTTACATGCTTTATCCCTCTGGTGAATGCCTACTCAAGTCTTCCCTGCTATCCCCAAGCAGAGAAAAGAACTTTCTGTCTTTCCTTTCCTGCCATTAGGTACCTCCTTTACAGCACTGCTTCCAAGACTGGGTGTGGTGGTGCATGCCTATAATCCCAGTACTGTGACAGGAGGATCAACTAGATTTGGAGTCTAGCTTGGTCTTCATGGTGAGTTCCAAGTCAGCTTGGGCTAACAGTGAGACTATGTCTCAAAAGAACCAAAATCAAACAAACAAACAAACACACTGATTGCATTGCAGTAATTGCTTTTCACACATCTTACTCAAGAAACTGTGAGCTCCAGGGAGGAATTGTTGTTGTTGTTAGATGCTGTTGAGTGGGTATCTGACTCATAGCGTCCCTGAGTACAACAGGCAAAACACTATCATCAGTGTTTCTCTGCTGTTCATAGGGTTTTCAATGGTGCATTGATTTTTGGGAGTGGGTTGCCAGGTTCGTCTCCCAAGCCTACAGCCCCTGGTGTGCCCAGGCAGTCTCCCATCCAAGTCCTAACCAGACCCAACCCTCTTTAGCTTCTGAGATCTGACAGGATGAGGTGCCACAGGGCTACAGCTGCAGGTGTGTGTGTGTGGAGGGGGGAATTAGGTATATTCTAATTATCTTCCTTACTCATGTGGTTAGGGTAGTGTCTGGCACAGAATTTTCACTCAAATTTATTAAATTTGACAATAAAGTATTACTTTTCATCACCTCACATTTAACAAGAAATTCTTAGTTAATGTGTCCCTAAAACACTTTCTGGGTGGCCCAGCATTGAGTGATTGCTATTTAATGCAGAAAGAAGGAGGTAAATTAAGTGTAGCCGCAAAAGTGTAGCTTGTCAGCTAGAGTTCTTGTCCTTAGGCCTCTCTGGACTTTGTGGGGAACTTAACCCTTGGCCTTCAGTTTCTTCAAATATAAAACAAAGAGAGGAACAACCTGAGTTCTAAGATCAAACAAAAGAGTGGAACTGATGTAACAGCTATGAATGTGATATGATAACCAATTTATAAGCTTTACCATTCTATAATCAACTCTCTGTATTTCATCTTTTATAGTGGAATTATAATTCCATGTACCAGAGTCAAAGGTGATCATTTTAGATTACAAACTCATATCTATATAAGTCCCCCACACATCTGTCAGTTTGCTGCACTGTGGGGGCTTGCGTGTTGCAATGAGGCTGAGAGCTCTGCCACTGTAACCTCGGACATGAGCAAGGTTACCCATGGTGGACAGGTTTTCAGCTGAGCTTCCAGACTAAGACAGACTAGGGAGTAGGACCTGGCGAGCCACTCCCAAAACAACTAGCCATTGAAAACCCTATGAGGGTCGCTATGAGTTGGATACCGACCTGACAGCACCTAACAACAACAACAACAATTTAGCCTGCAGCTGTAGCCCTGTGGCATCCGATCCCGTCAGATCTCAGAAGCTAAGCAGGGTCGGGCCTGGTTAGTACCTGGATGGGAGACAGCCTGGGAACACCAGAAGCTGTAGGCTTGGGAGAAGGACCTGGCAACCCCTTCCCAAAAATCAATCTGCCATTGAAAACCCTATGAACAGCAGAGAAGCACTGGCAATAGTGTTTCCCCTGTTGTACAGAGGGTCGCTATGAGTCGGATACCGACTCGACGGCACCTAACAACAACAACAACAACAGGAGCATCTACCCTTAATAGTGCCTGCTGTTGACCACTGCCAAATGTATATGGCATTAGCATTGTTGGTAGATGTTGGAGCAGGGGAAATGTCAATCCTGAACAAACATCTAAGAATTTAGTAAGAGAAGTTTAGCAGAGACCTGCGTAAAAGAGGAAATAAAAAGACTTACTACCAGTTAAGATGAACTTTGTTCAGTTAGGCATACCAATTAAAGGGGGCAGGGGAAAAAGGTAATTGCCTGAGCTTGGTCTCCAACTGAAGGTGAATTTTGAAGACCAAAAACAAACAAACAAACAAACAAAACAAAAAAAGAAAAAGAAAAGAAAAATTAATTTGAATCATCTTTATGATGGAGACTCTCCCACCCAATTTTCCACAGTTCCCATAAAATGCTCTATTATCTTATTTATCTCATTGACACAACTTTCTATACTCCTGAACACAGGGACCTCTGGCTTAAAGAAAGCATGCTAAAATTGCCTAAAATTAGGGTTTGTCTTGAAAATTGGTTTAACCAAGATTTCAGAAGTGATTGATATGCGGCTTTATCCAACTCATCTTGAGAGTTTTGTTTACTGATATTTAACCTGTGAAAGTAAAAAACGATGGGCTCATTATGGGAAATTTTCCAGAGGACCTTACCCATACACATTTACCCCAACAGTTAAGAAACATTTATGATGTGCATTTTACAGGTTAGGTGAATTGTTGCATGGCATCTCATGGAAGTTGCACAATTGTGGAATGTGCAGAGTAAGGACTTCTCCAAGAGTACCAAACAATCACTACATAAGGGGAAACTCATGCATCTGTTGATCTCAGCCCCATCCCCTTTCCACTGGTCCATGATGGAACACATGACTTGTAGTATATTGGGCAATGAAAAGAAGTATAATAGTTTCATAATTGGTAAATGATAATCCTGCAGAAAGATCTGCCTCAAGGTTAAAATAGAATAGCTAATATTTATTGAGTGCCTATTATGTGCTGACATGTTTCAAGTGCTTATATGTGTTAAATTAATTCACTTCTCATATTAACTCTATAAGGTATTATGCTCATTTTACAGATGAAGAAAATGAGATATAAAGAAGTTAAGGTATTTGTTTGTCTAAGGACATAGTAAATAGCCAAAGCAGAATTTGAACCCCAGCATTCTAAACCCCAATCACTTATTATACATAAACCATATTCTAGCTATTTCCCTTTCATTTATTTGGGTGGCTGGAGTGAATAGAAGACAGTAAATTAAACGCAAGCCTGCATTCAAAATCCAATGAAATATTTCCAGTAAAAAGTTGATGACATAATCTTTATTGGTATTTTTGACATTCAACATTTTATTACTATGACATCCCATGATACAAATGCACAATTTATTTGGAGAGCTCTGAACTGCAAAATATTTTTTAAGCTGATTAGATGGAGTAATCCTTTGTATATTAGGAAAGCAGGGAAATGGCCATGGGAAATACAGCTCTCAGCAGAAAAGCCACAGTTCTTCTACATAACTGCCATCTGTTTCTACTCTACCATTGCTAAATCCAGAGGTTCTCATCCTCCTAGTGAACTTCTTGTCCGAACAAATCACAGCAGAGTAGTATCTTATAGGGACTGGACTGTGGCTGTTTTGAGCCATACATCATTAAAGGACATGGAAGGAAAATTCTGTCACTTTTGTGCTATGTTCTCAATCCGCGGCAGACCACCCTTGTTCATTAAATTAAACTTTGTTTTTGTAGCTCCAAAAAAAAATACTTAAATTTCAAATTTGGGATAGTAGAGGGAAAATTTCTTCTAAAATAGTAGAGAAAGCAGGAGCTTGCTATTAAATCTCAGTGCATAGTTGTAAAAATAACATTATAACAAGAAGGTTTTTCTTATCTTTTTAAAAACCAGTTGATTCTGAGGATATTCATCAATAATGATTGTCAAAAGTTGTATGAATAAAAAGAAGATGAGTACAGTCATGTGCCACATTATATATGATGGTTGTTCCATAAGGTTAGAATGGAACCAAAAAATTCCTATTGCCTGCTGATATGCCTGCTGACATAGCTATTATGTCATAACACAACACATTACTCACATGCATTTCCCTATAATGATTAGTGATGTTGAACTTCTTTTCATATGCTTGTTGGATATTTATATATTTGCTTTGGAAGAAAGTCTATTCAAGTCTTGCACATTTTTAAATTGGGTTATCTGGATATAATATCAGATATATGATTTATAAATACTTTCTGCTATTCTATAGAATTCTTACAAATCTGTTGATCATCTCCTTGGATACACAGATGTCTTAATTTTGATGTACTCCAATTTGTCTATTTTTACTTTTATTGCTTCTGCTTTTGGGTGTTGCATCCAGGAAATCATTGCCAAATTCAATGTCATGATGTTTCCCTCTATGTTTCCTACTTATAGAGTATATAGATTTATGTCTTATGTTTAGGTCTTGGATCCATTTTGAGGCAGTATTGTATATGCAAAACAAGTATGGGTCCAACTTCATTCTTGTGTATGACAAGGATATCCTGTTTTTCCAACATCACTTTTTTGAAGAGATTATTCTTTTCCGATTAAATGACCTTGGCATCCTTACCAAAAATTATTTAATCTTTATATCAACTTTGTGAAAGATGATCTCAGAAGAGAACACTGATAACCAGAGAAGCTACATAATCTGGCCCAAGGTCACAGAGAGTAAATGGTAGGGTCAAGATTATAACCCAAATTAACAACTTGTGAAGGAGCCATGGAGTAAAAAATCAATCCATAGAATAGATGAAAATATCTGATAAGGGATTATTACCCAGAATATAAAAAGAACCACAGGATTATTACCCAGAATATAAAAAGAACCACAAGTCACTAACAAAAAAACAAGCAATACAATTCAAAAATGGGTAAAGGACCTAAATACATATTTTCCAAAGAAGATATACAAATGAAAGTACATAAAAAATGTTCAACATTAGTAATCATTATGGAAACCACAATGAGACATTTCACATCAATTAACAAAGTTACTACTTTAAAAATGAAAGTAACAAGTATTGGTGAGGATGTGGAGAAATTAGAATCTTCATGCATTGGTGGTAGGAATGTAAAATGGTGCAGCCACTGTGGAAAATGGTATAGTGGTTCCTTAGAAAATGAAACAATTACTATATGATCAACTTCTGGGCAAATACATAACAGAATTGAAAGCAGGGACTTAAATGATATTTGTTTATCAATGTTCTTAGCAACATTGTTCACTGTAGCCAAAAGGTGGAAACAATTTAAACCTCTATTGACAGATGAATGGTTTAAAAAAAGTATATATAAAATATATAAATACAATATATAAATACAATGGAATATTATTCCCCTTAAAAAGGAAGGAAATTCTGACACATGCTAAAATATAGATGAAGCCACATTCTCATTGTCAATTGTTTGTAAAAATTGTTGTTGTTGTTGTTGTTAGGTGCCGTCGAGTCGGTATCCGACTCATAGCGACCCTCTGTACAACAGAGGAAACACTATTGTCAGTGCTTCTCTGCTGTTCCTAGGGTTTTCAATGGCAGATTGATTTTTGGGAGGGGGTTACCAGGTCCTTCTCCCAAGCCTACAGCTTCTGGTGTTCCCAGGCTGTCTCCCATCCAGGTACTAATCAGGCCCGACCCTGCTTAGCTTCCGAGATCTGACGGGATCAGATGCCACAGGGCTACCGCTGCAGGCTTTGTAAAAATTAGAAGAGTAAAATTGAAGATTAAAGGAAGTTTCCTCTGGAGAATAGGGAGGGAGTTGAAGAAGGTGAGGCAGGGAATTGCGGTTCTAGTAAAAGTCTTGTAGCACTATTGCCTTTTTTCAAAAACATATAGAAGCATTAATTTAATAACAATGATTGGTTTAAGATAAAATGATATTCTTATATATGATATACATGTATAGTGTCAGTCATGTAGTGAATACTCACTATGTGGTGGTTATTCATGTTATTGGTGTGAACTGGGAGGACAGATTCAGAGCCCTCTGAGGAATTTGAGAGAGTCTTACATGCAGCAGTCAATTGGAAGATAGGTTTAGGGAGTTGAATAGTTACTTCAAACAGAAATGTCTAAGTCCTAACCCTCATTACATGTGAATGTGACCTTATTTGGAACTATGGTATTTGCAAGTAACATTAAGGATCTTATTATGAGATCATCCAGGTTTTATCATGGACCCTAAATCCAACTACAAAAGGACAAAAGGAGGAGATTGAGAGACACAGAAAGAGAGACCATGTGAAGAAGAAGAAGGCAGACATTGGAGTGATGCATCTATGAGCCAGTAAATGTCAAGAATTGCTGGTAGCCACCAGTAAGGAGAGGCATGGAACGGATTATCCTTCAGAGCCTTCAGAAGGAATCAGCTTTGCTCACACTTTGATTTCGGACTTCTGGTCTTCAGAGCTCAGAGAAAGAAAACAGATTTCTGTTGTTTGAAGTAATCCAGTGTGTGGCATTTTGTATGATAACCCACTAAACTAATTGAATGGAGTTATCAGATGAGCCTTGAAGTTTCACATGCAGAACATGTATCTTATTCTTTAGATTCTATATTTATGTGGGAGCATTGGCATTGCCACTGATTAGATCTCAAACTGAATGAGTCCAGTGAAGTAATATGCTTTAAAATATTTCATATGCATAAATTAATGTTGTACAATATTTTAGAGGCATTAACATCTCTATATCACTGATGTAGTAAAGAGATTGAGTACTTCCCTGTTTCATCCAAGAGGAGGATATGAAGCCCAGAGAAGTGGGTCTCTGGTCCCATCATTCTAATAAAACTTAATGAGACTGGCTGCAATAAAATATCATTCATTGATATCTCACTTATCTGGAGTGACTCCTTGATACTTGAAATCAAATGAGTAATCTTGTCTACCTCATTCTTTGCTTTTTAAATTTACCTTTTTGCTTTAGCCTCATTTCTCTTGGTTGTCCTGGAAACACATTTTAATGCCTCATAGAAAATCATCAAGCCCACACTAAAAAATAAAAACAAAAATAAATTAAAATTTCAAAAATAGTACCTGGTAAATTACTTGACTCCATTTCCATTGCTTTTTGTATAGAAACTCATTTGTTTTGGTAGGAATCATGAGCTCTCATTCTACTTTCAAAATATGTTTCATTCTGCTATGTTACTCCATCTCTAGTCTAACTAAGGGCATGGCCAGCTATCCAAAGCTGTACACAGGAGCCTTGTCTGCTTTCCCCTTGTGATAGTTAATTTTGACTGTGAATTTGTTTGGATTGAGAAGCACCTAGGAGTATATCTGTGAGGGTTCTTTGAGAAAGGATTAACTAAGAGAGGAAGACCTGCCCTCAGTATGGGTGGTACCACTCCATAGGCTTAGGGCCCAGGTGGAATAAAAGGTGAAGAAGAAAGAAGCCCAGGAGCACAAGTCTCTCTCTCTCTCTCTCTTTCTCTCTCTCTCTCTCTCTCCCTCCCTCTCTCCCTCTCCTCTCCCTCTCCCTCTCCCTCTGTCTTTGCCTTTCCCTCTCCCACTCCCTCTCCCTCTCCATCTCTATCTCCCTCTCCCTATCCCTCTTTCCTTCCTGGCTGCCATGAGTGAGCTGCTCTGCTTCTCCACTCCTTCCCTACCATGATGGACTGAAAACTCTGAAACTGTGAACCAGAATAAATCTTTCCTCCTTTTAACTTGTTTATGTCAGATATTTTGTCACAGTGATACAAGTTTAACTAACACATCCCTCTATATATTCATCCCCACCACAGAAAATAATGACTACTTCCTAAATCTATTCATTGGGTGCACTGAAAATAAACTCTGGTGTGTTAAATGTGAGCTAGTAGGCCCTTCCTAATCCTAATGCAGCCATCCTCATCAACTACCTCTAATTCCTTCAAACGTTGTACTCCAGCCACATGTCCTTCACTCAAGTCCTTAAATACATTGTATATTTTCCTCTTCAGGGCCTTTGCATATGCTGTTCTTTTTAACTACCATGCTTTTTTCTCTATTCTTTACTCTCTTCTAATAATGATAGCTACATTTCATTTACTTCACTTATAGGCTAATTCTAAAAATTAAAAGCCAAAAACTAGGATTTGAGAAAAAATTTTTGAATATGGGTCACCATAAAGACAAGTAATAAGATTAGACTCATTTTTTTTTTAATTCCACTCTTAGGTATTTACCCAAGAGAAATAAAAACATATGTCCACAAAAGACTTATACTTAAATATTCATAGGGGATTATTCATAAATATTCCCTAGCTAGATTGCCAGAAGAATGGATAAACAAACCATGCTATATTTGTACAATAGGCTATTGCTCAACAATAAAAAATTTGAATCATTAATACATGCAACAACCTCAATCTCTAAAACATTATATTGTACAAAGACATCAGACACAGAAGAGTATGTATATATTATATGATTTTATTTATGTAAAGTTCAAGGGCAAGCAAACACATAAATAGTGATAGAAATCAGAATGACTACTGCCTCTGGGTGTGTGGGGTAGGCTTTGGCTTGAGAGGACTCAAGGGAACTTCTGGGGCAATGGAAATGCTCTGTATCTTGCTTTGGGTAATGGTTACAAAAGTGTATACTTTTTCAAAACCTAGTAAACTGTACACAGAAAATCTGTGCATTATACTGTGCATGAAGCACATCTCAATTAAAGAAAAATATAATCTTATATTTTTATAGCCTGGCTATGAAATTAGACTCTTTCAAGCATCACATCCAATGAGTCATATTCTTTTCCTGCTAGCTTTCTTCATGCCTTCTGGATCATACTCAAAGCTTATGTATGTTAATAGTGAGAAGTTACCACACACACCTCCATCTAGGTGTATAGACTCTTATTTCACATGTGGTTTTATGGTCTTACATACCTCATTCCCAAGCCTACCTCAGATTAGAAGTAGCTGAAAAGTACACAGACAGGCATATTGGTGGTAGCAAGTAGGCGGATACCTTGACAGTAAAGGAGAAAAAGAAACACGAACATAGGAATTCAAAAAGAGTGTGGGCCTGGAATCATTGAGACAAGAATTAGACACTGCCTTATGTTTCCCTAGCCACAGTGCATCATATAAGAGGATTTATCCAGAAATGTTAAATTTTATGAAGTATGGTCTATTTTTTAAATGCACAGAAGGATAAATACATGAAAATTCCACAAAGAAAAATTACAATAATATTTTTATTTTGGTGCTCAAAGAGATAAAACCTCAGATATCTGGAAAAATCCAGTCAGGGATTAAAGCCACTCCATGGTAGAACCCAGGACAGTGCTAAAACAACCATCTTGGAGTAAATGGCTAACATTAGATAACTAAGTAGAGCTCCAGGCAACTTAAAGGGGTTGTATAATCCCAGCAAGTACTGACTTAGTGCCACAACTGCCAGCATATCATTTCTGTATTGTGGTAATGATGCTGAGAAATGCAGAAAACATTTGCTTATCTTGGGCCTCATGATTGTGAGCACTCCATACAGTCAGGCCATGAAAAGGTCTTGTTAGTTCTCCTGAAAGCAAACCATTCTAAATGAGCTCCCCCAGAGTTTTCTGGATGATTTCTACTCTATAGAGATTTGATTGCAGAAAATTTCCAGTCAACTTGGAAAATAAAACAAAACCACTCCACTTCTTCTAACACTTAAAAACTGCACCAGGTGGGGCAAAATGTGAAAAAACAGTGGTACTGAAGGAGAAGCTTCATGAGTAGAAATTTGAAGCAAGAGAAAAAAGGCAAAATGGTAAAAGGGGTGATACCTGATTATCTGAGACTAAAGAAAACCTTGCTGAAGTTGGGGAGTATAATGAAAAGTGAGAGACCTACTGGTTTGAAGCTGTGTGTCCTTCGATTCAGAATCTTGCTTGAATTGGATGCCATGTTTTTGCAGGGATGAAGGACCCACACCAGAATGAGAAAAGGAAGGCAGATACAGTTGGAAGGAGAGCTCGTGGAATGTCCGTTATGGTCAAGAGAAATGAGTGTGTGGGTGTGTGGGAGGGTATCCAGGGAAATGATCCCGGCCAAAGCATTCCTGGGATAGTCTCCCTGGTTGCTAGGACTAGAAAGCAGCGAGTTGCAACAATACTACAAGTACAAACTTTTTTTTTTTTTTGATAGATGTGTTTTTAATTTTAAAAAGACAATGAAAGCATTATGGAAACTTTGAAACAAAATGACCTCTCTTTTAATGCAACTTCTCCTCAGCAGGTAATATTTTATATATATATATATGTATTATATATAAATTATATTATATTTTTATGTTTCCTTCTAGTTTTAAAATTCCCTTTTTTAGAAGTACTTTCGGCTGAGTAAGTTTTCTCTTGGCACAATAGATGTAAAAGTAGTTTCTGGCTCTTCATAAGCTGGGAACAATTCTCTGGTCCCTCTCATTGGAGAGCTGAGCTACGGAGATGAACTACCTCAACATTTCATGGCTGTTTTAAGTTTCCCCCTTCCAGTAACTGCTGGTCAGTGATCATTTGCTTTGCTGAGGTAAAGTAAGACAAACACCATGGGTAAGAAAGCTACTCTGTGGAACTGAAGGACCGTGCCTCCTAATTCATTTGTTTACTGAGGAAACGGAGGCCCCAAAAGGTCACAGAGTTAATAAATGCTAGAACTGAGAACTGAGTCAAGGTCTTAGGAATAAAGCTTTTAGTTTAAATGTTAGATTTATGAAAAGTTGCAACAACTTGTACAGAGAGCTCATGTATATCCTCCACCGAGCTTTCTTCAATGTCAACAATTGTACAACCATAGCTTAATGATCAAAAACAGAAAATTGACGTTGATACAATACTATTAATATATAAACCACATTTGAATTTTATGAGTTTTCCCCATTAGTGTCTTTTTCTCTGTTGTTGGATCTTTCCATCCAATCCAGGATCCCCCAGTGCATTTAGCTATTACAAGTCCTCTATCTTCTCTAATCTGGGGGGATGGAACCCAGGGCCTTGTACATGCTAGGCAAGAGCTCCACTACGACTGAGCCACACTCACAGCCCTGGTCTATACACATTTAACGTAATTTTTTAATATGTTGTTGTTGTTGTTAGGTGCCGTCTAATCAGATCCAACTCATAGCAACCCTCATAGGGTTTTCAATGGCTGATTGTTTTGGTATTACTTCGGAAACCGATTGCCTCATCCTTCTCCCGTAATTTTTTTATATACTTAAGTTTAAATCAACCACCTTACTATTTATTTTCTTTTTGGCCCATCAATCTCATGTCCTTTTTTCTCTTTCTTGCCTTTTCTTGTATTTATTGTAATCTTAGTTCTTTCCTCTGTCAGTTGGTATATTATATATTATTTTTCTGTAATTATAGTGTTTACCCTAAATATAAACACAGGCATTCATTTTTCTTATTTTTTCTTTCTCTCTCTTCTTTTTCTTTCTTTCTTTCTTTCTTTATTTCTTTCTTTCTTTCCCTTCTTTCTTTCCTTCCTTCCTTCCTTCCATCTTTTCTTCCCTCCTTTCTGTGCCAGGGATTGAACCCAGGGCCTTACACATGGTAGGCAAGTGTTCTACCACAGACCTACCTTGACAATTTTGAGGAGAATTGATCAGGTATTTTTCAGTGTTTGGCAGTTGAGTTTATCTGATGTTTTCTTATGAGCAGACTGAGGTTATAGACTTTTGGAAAGAAAACCACAGAGGCAATACTCCTTTCTCAGGGAACCATATCAGGAAGTGCTTTTGATATGTCCTATTCCTGGTGACATTGACCTTGATCACTTGGTTAAGATAGTATCTGTCAGATTTCTTTACTGTGAACTATTTTTCTGTTTGTAATTGATAAATATCTTGGAGTACATACGTTGAGATTATGCTAATATCCTGTTTTCCATAATTGGCCTATAAATTTTAGTATGTTTCAGAGAACTTTGCTTCCAACTTTGTGATGTTTACCCAGTAGTGACTTTATATCTCCTCATTCTTCCTAAATTTATTAATTATAATTCTCCTGTAAAGAAGAGCTACCCCTTCTATTTATTTATGTCTTTATTTGTCAGTTATTTGTTTGTATTGGTATGCATGGATATTTATTTTATTCTACTAGATTATAATCCAATATTATCATTACTTATTTTGTTGCTTAAATAGTTTCAACTTTGGACATTTGGAATGCTTTTAGGTTGGCTCTTGTATCCTCTTGACATAACCTTTCTTTGTGAGGTTTCCATTGTTGTTTTGAATAATTCCTTATTTTGGACACCACAAGAGTTTTGGGCTCAGTTAAGTTTTTTTCCCTGACCCAAGGCTGGAATCAGCCCATTCCTTGTACAAGTTCGTATTACTTTTTAAACAATTTTCACTTGAACCTTTTACAGATTTTCTCAGAAATATACCAAATAGTCATCTAGAGTTTGTACTTCTTGAGTTTGTTCCAATCATCAAACATTGCTTGTGGTACCCCAGCGCTCCTTTATCCATTCTATTTGTACCACTGGGATGAGTGGGCATGAGGTGGCAGGTGGATTAGAAGATATGGGACTGGATTTGAATGAAGATAAGACTATAGATATAAACAGGCATGATGTGGATATACAAGAAGATATGGATAGAGGCTGCAATAGTCTCTGTATAAGACTCTAAAGTCTTTCTGCATCACCAGTGTACAAATAAAAATAAAAGTCATATATGTGCACAAAAGTTTCAAAAGCAAGTTAGGATTTTTGAAGTTATTTTTTTCCTGGACTGTCCCTACTGTGCTGGTAAGGGAGATGATCTTGGGGACTTTAACTTGTCTTTTTTCCAGTTGCCTCCAGCAGTTGACTGGGCTGATTTATAGAGTCATAGCAAGCCTGTTTCTTGTGGAGTCTCATTGGGAATGTGTTATTACACTCTCAGTCCTAGAGGTGGATTAAATTAAACATATCAAAAACAGAGCTAAGTTCGTAGTAGAAATCAAAAGGAAGGCTAGAAACAAAAACATTAAAATTCTAGATTTCTAATCCTTTACATGAATAATAGGCTTTTCAAAAACAACTTAGAAAATTGTTCCAAATAGATGAGTAGATTTCATGACACAAACACCTTCGGTGAGGTCAGTATTCTATTCCAGATCTTAAGAACTTCCAGTGATGTCAATATTCTATTCCAGAATTTAAGAACACTCAAGGATAACAATTGCAGTTTCCAAAGGCCCATCATGAGCACAAGATTATTTTTCTGTTCTATGAATAATTATTTCACATTTTCTCTTTGTAATTTTCTACAAATGATACTACACTTTGTAATGTACTTGTCCTTGTGTATATATGTGACGTGTTTGTATGTGTGTGTAAGAGAGAGAAAGGGAGAGAAAGAGTGAGAAAGTGTGAGGAAGAGAGGAGAAAGACTGGTAGAAAAAGGGAGAAAGAGGGAGAGAAAGATATGACATACTAGTTTCTTACTTTTACAGGAAATTTAATACATGTCAGCACAAATCTTGACTGAGACTGAGTCATTGGCAGGAAGAACAGGTTTACTATCCAGAGTAAACAGAAAATGGGGTGAGATTCTTCTTCCAAGAAGAGGAAAAGAATAGGAAGGCAGTTTACAATTTAAAATATAAGCTTGTTAAAATGATTTTGGGTCTGGGGATGTTGATCAGTGGCAGAGCAATTACCTAGCATGCACAAGACCCTGGGTTTGAACCCCAGCACCAAAATAATAATTTAAAAAATCTTTTTTTTTTTGGTGATGTTGAAATTTTATCTTGACCTCCATAGTAATTGTTTCATACTATCTAGAAAATCTCCTCCTCTCTGGCCAGTAAGCCCAGCCTATTATACCTCCTCAACATCTTGTGCTTTTATCTCCTTCCTTCTATCCCCATGGGTTCAGTACCTCACCAAGTTTTGTCTAGACTCTTGTCATAGTCTTACTCCCATTCTTGAATAAGTAATTCTCCTCTCTGAATGACCCTTTCAAACTCACTCTGAGTATTTTCTCCTATGCAATGAGGTTGGTATTTCTTTCTTGGTGCTACTGTGGAAACTTGTGTTGGCCATTGTAGTTCTGCCACTGATATTCTCTTTGACTGTTCTCTTCCTATGTGACTAAGGATGCAAGCTCCTTGAGGAATGGGATTATGACCTCCTTATTTTTATATCTCCAATGACTAGCAGCATTGGGCACACTAGAAGCTTCATAAATGCTAGACCAATGAGTGAAAACATGAACAAGTGAGGAGGGGAGTTGAAGAAGAAATCCACTCACTCAGTTCACCAATTAAATAGTGAGTAAACTACTCATTATTAACTGCCAGCAAATGTTTCTTCCTGGGACTGACAATTTGTTACATGAAAGATCATCTCATTATCTTACAAACTATAGTTTCTCTCCTACAAAAACATTATTTTTCCATAATATTGAGTTATTTTTCCCTTGGGGAAGCATTTGAAAATAATCATGCCTCATATCTCCATCTAGTGAAGCAAAATGGTAATACAGCAATTAAAATACCTAAAACAATAACACTATCTTGAAAAATTACAGAAAATATCCTTCCTTCCCTGAGGTTCAAAAATCTTCAGTTGTATATATACTTTGTATTTTTCAGGGTTCAAAAAACTCTTTTGTGCCAAAAAAGCCTCTTTTTAAATATCTAGACAGTATCATGCCACTGGAAAATACATGGGTATATGAAAAATTTATACATAAGTTGTCCTTCACCTCTTTAAAATTAAAGAGCCATTAATACTTGTTAGCACAGATTGTTATTTGGATATTTTCTAGTATATTAGCCAGGTGGTGCTGCTGTAGCCAAAAACCAACTGAAACAAACTTATGGGGGATAAGATTTACTAGAGGCTCACAGTTAGAGGATGAGACCATAATGGCAGTGGGCAGGCATGGCAGTGGCAGGAGGCAGAGGCCATGGCAGATGACATTATATCTTTGTGGGTAGGAGGCAGAGAGATCAGGGTCACAGATCCAGCATAGAAACTTCCAAGGGCATACCATCGTAACTCACTTCTCTCAAGTTAGACCTGCCTCCCAAAGTCCCACAACCTCCCAGGACAGCACCACCATCTGGGAAACAAAATGACATGACTTTGGGAGGACACTTTTTTTTGTGGTACTGGGGGTCGAACCCAGGGCCTCGCACTTGCATGCTCTGCAAGTGCTGGACCACTGACCTGTGCCCCCAGACTTTTTT
Organism: Pedetes capensis; assembly: GCA_007922755.1. Taxonomy (NCBI): domain Eukaryota; kingdom Metazoa; phylum Chordata; class Mammalia; order Rodentia; family Pedetidae; genus Pedetes; species Pedetes capensis. The sequence goes on from VMDO01017717.1 coordinate 24,999, forward strand.
TTTTTTTTTTTTTTTTTTTTTTTACTTTTTTGAGACAGGGTCTCTCTAAATTACACAGACTGCCTCTGTTCTCAAACTTGTGATCCTCCTGCCTCCGCCTCCCAAGCTGCTGGGATTACAGGCGTGTGTGCCACTGCGCCCGGTGAGGGGTGATATTTTAGATCCAAACCGTAACATCTAGAATCACATTTTTGAAAACTACGCAAACAATCCTAGCACTTTAATTTATCAAATATTTATTGAGTGTTTTTTAATGATCAAGATGCAATTTGATGTATTATTTTAGCATGAAACTTATTTTTATAAAGATTAAAAAATAAACATAAAAATGACATAATTATCATTATATCTACATTTATATATCTCTACATATGTACTTTTGACATAATAATGAGTCATAAATAAAACCTTCATAATACACATGAGGTAAATATTTGATACATAGAACACTAAGATTTGTGATGGGTTTTCTATGAGTTAAATGTAGAATCCATATATTTTGATATTCACTATTATAATGAAAGTGCATGAAAGAAAAGCTGTGTTGGTACCTGGCCTGTTTTTTAACTGGCATGATTATTCTTGTCAAACTGTTCAACATATTTGTTTTTCAAAATGAGTAACTACAATTAAGTTGTTTTAGTCCCTGCATTTCAGGAGATCTAGTCTTTACTTTCCATCATCTATTCACTCAATCTTGTTTACCAGATGATGTTAACAAAAACTAAATAATTCTCAACCAAATTTATAGTCTTGTTTCTCATCTTGATTCTATTAATTCCACATTCTAAAATGATCTGGTCTATATTAGTTCTAAAGGCTGAGAATTTACCTTAATAAATTACTTTGCTTTTTATTCAAAAAATTAAAATAAAAACATACATATAGTTTGTCTGGATCTGACTTCAGGTTGTTAATATTCACACTATGCTGTCTTTCTAGGCATTTCACAAGCAAATGCCATAGTTAAAGGAGTGTGACAAGTTTTCTGAATACAGAATCAATATACCAATAATGGTTTCATTCTTATATACCAACAACAACCACTTAGAAAATGTAATTTTGTGAGACACTATGTAAAATATCAACACAATCTCTATGGAAACATAAATTTATCAATTCTCTAAAAATTCATGAATTTGTTGCAATTCCAATAAAAATTTCAAGATGATTTTTTTTACAGTACTGGGCAAGGTGATTTTACAATTTATGAAGAGGAAGATAAATTTGAAAATAAACAAAGGATGAAGTGAGAGACCTGTTCTCCCAGACTTAAACAATTATTATAAAGTTAAGTTAAATGGCATGGTATTGTGCAGAGAGAGATGAATATTAGCCAGTGAAATGGAACAGAGAGCCTAGGATGTGCCCAATTAATATTTGAAAATATATATGATCGGTACGACATCAGAATTTAGTGGCAAAAGATTACAGTACTCAACAAAGGGTGTTGGAATTTTGAGTTATCCATATTGTAAGATAATAAAAATAAAGATTTGATCTGTCCCCAGTTCCTGGCACATATAACTAAAATGCTTGGGATTTCCAGAGTGATGACGTTGAGCTAATCACTAATGGCCAACGGCAGAGATTAACAATGAAACGAAACCTGAGTCTGCAGGCTCAGGGCAGGAGCCCAGACAGTGGGATGACCTCTTCTTTTGGGGCCTTGTTGTCAAAAACCTCCATTGTCACTGGAATCCAGAGCCTGAATTTGCCTGTCACTTGCCTTGGGTTACCAGAACAAATTGGGGTTTTGTTAGGGAGGCCAAGTAGCTGTTCAAGGACATGTGGCCACCGTCCCCAAGATTTAAGAGCTATTCTTTCTACTGGGTCCTGGGATGAGCAAATTATCATGAAAATTTAGAAAGAGGCTAAGGCAATACTTTAGTGTTGGAGGAAGTTTGGACTAATAAAAATTGGAGGGATAATGTCCTTCCATAGGGATTCATGGTCTTTGTGTAAGAGTGATGTAGTCATGGTCCCATTAGTCTTGTTTATAGTTCTTGTCATGTTATAAGTGTGTTCGTGGCCCTACTCACTAACAGTGAGCTATTCTTGTAAACAAAATAAAGTTAATAAAGTTGATAAAAATAAAAACTAGCAAGTTCATAGCACAGTGTATGTATGCTATGCACATCTTAAGAATGATGTTCCAAGAAACAAGTTTTGGAAGTAAATACGTCCTTAAATTGGCAATTTTGACAAATGATTTCATGTAGTGCTGTCCACACAGTTACTTTTTATTTAAATATTTGTTACAAATAAAATTTTATTTTAAAATCCTAAAAAATCTTTTACCAAGCTCAGCATTTATTATCTTATTAAAAATACATAAACAAAGCATTATAAAACTATAAAATAATTTATTATTTCAAGGATTATTGAGAATACAGAATTTTCATTCCTGAATCTTGGAACTTACTACTATCTTTTGTAACTTTGGAAACTGTGGGCAACCACGCTGAAGTGAATTCCAGAGGCTCTTTCCTTTTAGGGCATGAGTAGCACACTGAAAAGAAAGAAAGTCTCCAACAGTACCTGACATAGGCTGTCTTCACATCCTCATCAATGGGGGCACAGATTTGATTTAGAAAAGTTAATGTGATATTCCTTGCACCTAATGTTGCAGAACAAATTCATGCCTTAAAAATAATTTTCCCCTAGATCTTACAAGTTTATGTATTATTTATTGACAGAAAGAAAATCAAAGACACAGAGAAGTTAGTACACATTTGGTGAGCTAGCTTAAAAGCAGGAGCTAGGGATGGAGAACTGTTGGTACTGGCAGAAATAATCTGAATGCAAATAATAGAAAATGTAATCCAACTAAGATCAAAGGGAATATATTGCCCTAAGCCACTGAAAAATTTGGATATGGATTAGCTTTAGGCAGCAGCATTGATATGGGGCTCAATGCTGGACACCATTAGGATTTAGTATCTCTCCATTTCTTGATTCTTTGTCTTTTGTGCTAGTTTCATTCTCAGACTTTATGCAGTGACATGATGACTGCTGACAAGTTCAGGACAATATCCTATCAGGTCTAAATGCAACTGAAAATATGTTGCCTCATTCTAAAAGCCCATGGAAAGCCTCATTGTGCCTTATCAGCTTCAGCTTGGTCACATGCCTGTCTCTTAGCCAATCACTGATGCTAGAGGAATTTGCTAGGCCTGAGTCACATGCCCACCCGTGGTGTACCAATAGAGTAGGAAAGACTATATATAATATCTGCATACAGAGTGCCACAGAAGAGGGTGTGGGGAAAAATTGGGAAGAAATTGGCAAAAATCCCAAAACTGGAAAAACGGCATTTAGAGATCTGGTTTGTAAATTAGAAATCTAGGAGAAATGAAAGTAACTTGATTGGACACTTGTACAAAACCTTTCATGAACCTCCCAACCTGACTGGACATTTAAAGGACAAAGAACTGGAATGTGATTGGATGAGCCTCCTAGAAAGTAGCTGCAGGGCAGCAGCTCTCTCTTTTGCCTATGCTCCTTGAAGGAGGAACATCTCTCTTGATTCGACCATCAAGGTGACAAGAACTCTCTCCAGCATCAGACCAAGAAGACAATGACCACGGACAACCAGATGGCATACTCAAGGAAAGACGGACTACAGTCAAGTTGAGGAAAGCCTCTTGGACCCAGCGCCAAGAGGCCGAAGCTGAGGACAGTCTCCAGTCCCAGCCAGAAGCAGAGGAGCTGCCACTGCCCTTGAGGCAGCAATAGAGCTGTTATCACTGTTAGCAGTGAGCTGTTTTCACTTTGGGTTCCTCTTGGCCCTTGTAAGGGTGGAGAGGCAATAAAGAGCTGTTTGTCCCCTGCAAGGCAAAAGCGCCCGAGGCTTTTCCTTTCTCCCCTCCACCAGCTTCCAAAAGGCCATGGGAGTCCGTGCCCCTCACCTGAGGGTCCCGAATAGTTAAGTATTGTTATCTCTGTGCATGGCCATGCCTCCCATCCAAACTTCCAGGCCAGACTGGCAAGGTGCTTGCCCCACGTAGAGGGGGAGTAATTCTCAGCTTCCTCATTCCCAGAGTACATCAGAGTACATACTGTTTGCAGAAGAGAAGAGGGAATGAATGCTGGGTGTCAAAATAGAAACAAAGAAATGTCCTCTACATCCTTTTCTCACTGCCCTGTTCTTGTGTTCTGGCTCAGAGCCATTCCATGCCTCCTTCTGGCTCTCAAGCTCACATTTAAGTGTGAATGCACATTCTGTGGAGGCCTTTTGTTGTTGGGTGCCATTGGGACAGATCTGACTAATAGCAACCCTATCTACAACAGAACCAAATACTCCCTGACACTGTGCCATGCACATGATCTTTTTATGTTTGAGCCCATTGTTGCGGACATTATGCTTCTTTTCATTTTGAGTCATGCTATAGCAGCAAAAGGAAGTCCCAAGGGCTTTACCCTATTCCTGTCTTTAAGGTCGACTCTACTTTGAGGAGGCAACTCTTCCCCAGTGCTTTCTTGGATGCCTTCCAGCCTAGGGACTCCTTTTTCAGCACTATATTTGACAGTTCTCTCTACTATTCACAGGGTTTTCAATGGCTAATTATTTGGGGATTGGGCTGCTGTGTCCTTCTCTTTAGTCTGTCTTAGTCTGGAAGTTCAGCTGAAACCTGTCCACCATGGGTGGCGCTGCTGATATCTGAAATACCAGTGGCATAGTTTCACAGTGACATGCAAGCCCCCAGAGCAGGACAAGCAAACAGGTATGTGGGGGTGGAGGTCTTTGGAGGGAATAAATTAAAGGATAGCTACCAGGCTAAGGATCTCAAAAAGAAGTAAAATATTTCACATGTCGTAACACTTTTGAGATTGGACTATCCAATAACCTAGACTCTCAATTAATAAGCCTTCTTTTTCTCAGAAAAAAAATTTTTTTGGTACTTGAGGACTGAACAACATAGGCCCTCACACATACTTTGCAAGCACTTTATCACTGAGCTGCACCCCCAGTCTATTTTTTATGTTTTATCTTGAGACAGGATCTCACTAAGTTTATGCACACTGCCTCTTGCATCAAACCTGAGACCCTCCTGCCTTTGCCCCCTGATTACTGGGATTACAGTTGTGAGCCACTGCTCCAGCTTAAAGGTCTTTATCTCCATTCTAACCATGGCTACATCTACACCTTATTACCAGGAATAGCTCTGTCTTCTAAATAATAGTCTAACATCTCCCCCTTTGGTATCAATCTCCAATCTTTCCAACCTATATCCTCAATATGCCAATTTTTCAACCTTGCTAGGATTTTCAACCTGTGACTCTTCACACTTACTCTCTGACAATCAACAACCTCTTATCTTTATTTTGTTCCTCTCTGTGGCAGATTTCATGATCTGTTACTTAAGTGACTTAAAAAAAAAAACCTGATACATTAAACACCTTCATTCTATTCCTTTTTCATCATTTCTACCAGACAAATCTGGTTCCCATCTCTTTCAGACCTACATTTTAGGAAATGGTACAGCTTTATTTGATAAAATCTCACATGTGAGGATACTAATGCTACCATAAACTCTTGGTCATAACTAATGATCAGCTCCATAGTCATATGGACATCAATTTATTTATCCACCTCATTCTTCCCATATATAGTAAGAACCTACTACGTATTAGGCATACAACTAGTCTGCTGTGGTGGTTAACAGCTGCAATCTCAGTGACTGTGAAGGCTGAGACAGAAATATTGTAATTTTGAGGCCAGAGGCAGTCCATGCAACTTAGCAAGACCCTATCTCAAAATAAAAAGTAAAGAAGGGGCTAGAAGTACAGCTCAGTGGTACAGTATGTATGAGGCCCTGGGTTCAGCCCCTTCATACTAAAAAGCAACAACAAAAACTAAATTAGGTACAGTATCTTGAAAAAACACAGAAAGCTTCCTGTCTCTGGAGGTTACATCATGGTCTCCATGTTGTTGTTAGGTGGTATCCCGTCGTGTCCCACTCACAGTGACCCTCATAGGGTTTTCAATGGCTGATTGTTTTGGAATTGCCTCAGAAGTGGATTGCCACTCCCATTTTTGCAGTGCTGGGAATCGAACCCAGGACCTCAGAGACTGCAGAGCGGCACTCTACAAACTGAGCTAAATCACAGTCTTCGCTTATTAGCTAAGGGAGTAAAAATTTAAGGATGTTGGACAAGATTTAAAATAATCTTGTGTAGGATGGAATAAAGGGTTGACTAGGGAGACCATGGGGCTGGGATTTAGCACAGTTGGCAGAGAACCGCTCTGCAGTCTCTGATGTCCTGGGTTCAATTCCCAGTCCGCAAAAATGGAAGATGGACATGGCAATCCTGGAACAATCAGTCATTGAAAACCCTATAAGGAGGGTGGAGGTGCAGCTCAGTGGCAAGTGTGAGGCTCTGGGTTCACCCCAGTACCACAATAAATAAGTAAAATAGAGCCAGAGCGAGCGCGAGAGAGATCCCTATAAGGGTCACTGTGAGTCGGACACGACTCGACGGCACCTAACAACAACAAAAACCTAATGAGCTGGAGCCCTACATCACACAGGAACCAGAGCCATTAGTTGGGAACTTTTCATTATCAAACTTGTATCCCATCCCTTCTTTCTTTTATTTTGAAAGAGAAGCTCTTTAGGGAGGCTGGCCTTGTTCCTTCCTCATCCCAGCAGTTTTCACACTTGTAACTTCCGTCTTGGCTTTCTGTCCTCCCTGAGGATGGAGACCTTGTCTACCCTGCTCACAGATCGGCTCCCAAGGTTGCCTGTCATTAGCACTCGGAAATCACTCTGGAACGTGAATGAAGCTCAGCCACCTCTCCGGGAGGAGGCCCCGCCCCGAGCGCCCTGTGGGCGGGGCCAGCGCCGGGGCGGGACCGGCCGTAGCTCTCTCCTCAGGCAGGTTGATGGCGGTTTCCACAGACTTAACCCTAAGAAAGCGAATTCTGTCTCCACGGCTTTCGTGGGACAAGAAGTGGACACGTAACCAGCCAAAGAAGGGTTAGCTGGGCTTCCCGGATAACCGAGAGACCTCTCAGCCCGTGCCGTCTGAGGGATTTTCCCACTGTCCTGGCCTACCTGGCGCCCGCAAAGCCCTCAGGGCTCCTCGAGGGCCCTTGAGTGACAGCGACCTAGCAGCGCGCCCAGAGGCCTGCCTGAGGCACTGGGCCTGCTTCGTGTGGAACCCCTGTCTGCTGGAACTCCACGAAGATGGTGATAATAAGCTGTTACTAAGATTGACTGCTGTTTGAACTTCCACTTTGTGAGGCTACCAGGGCTTGGGTGTGGGGCGGGACTTGAGGTTTCGATTTCCTCTCTTCCATGGATGCCCGTTGATACCTACCTGACAGAGCTGTGGGGGGACTCACAGCCGACTCCCGAAACAATCAGACATCAAAAACCTATGAATAGCAGGGAAACACCGACAGTAGTGCCAGGCATGGCATAGTGCTGGTTTGTGTTCCGTTCTGCTGTAGGTAGGCTGGCTATGAGTCAGACCCGACCAACAGCGCCTCAACAACAACGGAGCTGTGGCGAAAAGTGCAATGAGAGAGAAAGGCATGTTAGTGCCAGAGCTCAGGATTGGGCGGTAGACCTACTGCATTTGGCATATGGACATGGTGAACAGGCTCATCCATCCTTGAGAGCCCCAGAGCGCTGGAAACATCAGGAATGGTCAATAAGACAGTGAGTCCTCAAGGTACCAGTTCCTCTCCTTTCCCCCAGATTGAGGAATAGGTATCCCAGATGCTCTCTCTAAAACACAGAGAGACCCACAGCTCTGCTGGGCCGTGCTTCCAGAAGACTTGGCCTTGGCCAGGAAGCTCCCTGGTGTCCTCAGTGAAGCAACAAGAAAGGTGGGTGAGAATTAAAATTAAAGGAAAGGACAGAGACAAACCCACCCCTGTGAGGCAGGGCAGGATCACATGCCATGTCCCACAGACTCCAGGACTGCATTTCTTGCAGCCTTCATGACACCTCCACCAGATATGGCTGAAGGGCAGGCTGTGTACTAGGGTAGAAAATCAGAGGCCAATGTCTTTAAAAACAAAACAGAACAAAAACCCCTCAAGTGTTGACCAGGCACTGTGCCATTTGTAGGGTTTTTGATTGTTTTGGGAGTAGGCTCTCAAGTTCTCCCATTTTTGTGATTCTGGAGATCAAACCCAGGGCCCCAGAGTGTGCAGAGCAAGCACTCCACCAAATGAGCTAAACCCCAGCCCATTTAAGCCTACACAACCATTAATCTACTTTCTGTCTCTATAGATATGCCTATTCTCGACATTTCATATAAATTGTTGTTGTTGTTAGGTGCTGTCAAGTCGGTATCCGACTCATAGCGACCCTCATAGGGTTTTCAATGGCTGACTGTTTCGGGATTGCCTTGGGAGTGGATTGCCAGGTCCTTCTCCCATTTTTGCGGTGCTGGGAATTGAACTTGGGACCTCAGAGACTGCAGCACAGCGCTCTACCAACTATAATTTATGATCTTTTATGCATGGCTTATTTCACTTAGCATGACGTTTTCAAAGTTCATTTAACTATTAGTTTATGTTAATATTTCATTCCCTTTTATTTTCAAATAATCTTCCATTGTACAGATATGTTGTTGTTGTTGTTGTTGTTGTTGTTGTTGTTAGGTGCCATCGAGTCGGTATCCGACTCATAGCGACCCTCTGTACAACAGGGGAAACACTATTGTCAGTGCTTCTCTGTTGTTCATAAGGTTTTCAATGGCAGATTGATTTTTGGGAGCGGGTTGCCAGGTCCTTCTTCCAAGCCTACAGTATCTGGTGTTCCCAGACAGTCTCCCATCCAGGTACTAACCAGGCCTGACCCAGTTTAGCTTCCGAGATCTGACGGGATCGGATGCCACAGGGCTATGGCTGCAGGCATTGTACAGATATATCACATTTTAAATAACCATTCATTGGTTGATGGACGTTTGGGTTGTTTCTACTTTTTGGCTATTATGAATAATACTTCTGTGAACATTTGTGTACAAGTCTTTGTGTGGAATGTATGTTTTCATTTGAGAGAAGTATATACTATGACTAGGAATGGTATTGTTGGGTCATATAGTAAATCTATGTTTAACCTCCTGAGGAAGTGCCACACTGTTTTCCAAAGTGGTTACATTACTTTACATTCTCATTAGCAATGTATGAGAGTTTCAGTTTCCCCACATCCTTGTCAGCACTTGTTATTGTTTGGGTTTTCTTTGTTTTTGTTTTTGTTTTGTTGTGTTTCATTTTTGTTTTGTTTATTTTGTATCAGGAGTTGAAACCAGGGACTCTTGGATGCTAGGCAAGGGCTCCACCACTGAGCCGCAGTTCCAGCCCCCTTTTGTGTTTTTTACTTTGAGACAGGATCTCACCTGTCTCACCAAGGCTGCCTCCAGCCTTGAACTCACTATCCTCCTACCTCAGCCTCTTGAGCCACTGGGATTACAGGTGTGCATGGGACACCTTGCTTGTTTGTCTTTTTTATTACAGCCATCTGAAAGAAGTATTCTCATTATGAGGAAGTGTGTATGTAGCAATTCTTTCTGGCAGTTTACAGGGTTAGATGGCAGATTAGAAGCTTCTTCCATGTGACTCCATGAATAAGAAGAGTCAGATTAACAAAGGACAGACCATATTCCAAAGAGAGAAAGAAGGGACACTGGGAAACAAGAAAAAGGTGACAGGACAGCTGAAAAACATTGAAAAAGAGAAAGGCTACATAGAGAAAAGTAGGAAACAGCTGACAGCTCAAGCCCTGCTTTGTGGTGGGGAGTGGAAGTCAAATAAGTCAAGACCATCAGGTAAGCCAGGCAGCTCTGGTCACAACAGACTGGCATTACACCCACAGGATAAGTCCATAGTTCTTACAAGCCTTCAGTCCAGAGGGGGAATTTTGTGTAACAGTGACTTCTCCTGTGCAGCAGGACAGCATTGGAGAAGAAACTCATTTTGCTGCGACTGATATCTCATAAAGCTGTAGCCAGCCACCATCTTGAGACAGGGCCCTATTATTTGAGCTACTCTGGGTACATTACAACAAGAAATAGATCCAATTCAAGGAGCCTGAGTACACCCGGCCACAGCATCTAGGTGGGAGATGGCCAAGAAAGGCAGTTGTGTGGAGGGGTTGGGTTGGACATGGATGATGAGAAGTTTAGGAATCAGGGCTTGGGCTGAGAAGGGTATGGTAGTCAGTGACCCTACCTGATGTGGTGAAGAGTGGGCCCCATCACCTAAGGATTACTGCAGAGGATAAGAGCTTGGAGCTAATGTCCAGTGATTACTTGGCCTTGGAGCTGCCCCCCTGCCCTGTGTGGTTTCCTTCTGGGCAAGACTGAGAGCCCTGAGTGCAGGTCCAGTGGATCACTCAATTTCCACAGCCTCCTCTCTCCCACTGGGTGATTTACTTACTGCTGGGTGGGATCTGAGAGTGCTCAGACGGGCAGGTAGAGTGCCAGGTTCCCTTGGTTTTCCTCCTCCAGCGCATATCTCAGTGTCTGTTTGCTTCTCTTAACTCCCTGAAACACTTGAGGGACCCCCACTAGGCTTGGACATTTGCTGCTCCTGGGCCTCTGGAACAAATGGGAACCTGTCTGGCCCACAGTCTGCAAAGCTCCTTGGGGCCAGCAGCAGCTCCCAGCAACAAAGAAAGGAATCCTCTACAATGAAGACAGCCCTGAAGCTGACAACTGACCCCTGAGCAGCCTGGCCCTCAGCCTGCATAAAGAACCAGCCTGAAAAGTAGGAACAAAATATTTTACCTATGACTCATTACCTCCTCCACCTGGAAGATGCCAATATTAGAGGACCCAGAAAGAAGCTTTTCCAATTCTTTATCATTTTTTCAAACTTTTCCCTTCCTTTCCTTTCTTTTCTTTTATCTTTCCTTTCCTTTCCTTCCCCTCCCTCCTTCCCTTCCTTCCTTCCTTCTTTCTCCTTTGTTTTTCTTTCATTCTCTTTCTCTTTGTTTCTTTTTCTCTTTCTTTCGCTCCCTCCTTATCTACTTCCCTCCCTCCCTTCCTTCCTCCCTCCCTCCCTTCCTTCCTTCCCTTTCTCTCTTTCTTTCCCTCCATCCTTCCTTCCCTCCCTTTCTCTCTTTCTTTCTTTTTTTCTTTCTTCTCTCCTCTCCACTCCTTTCTCTTCTCTTTTCTTCTCTTCTCTTTCCTCTCCTCTCCTCTCCTCTGCTCTGCTCTCCTTGCCTCTGCTCTCCTCTCCTCTGCTCTCCTCTGCACTCCTCTCCTCTCTTCTCCTCTCCTCTCCTCTGCTCTCCTCTCCTCTCCTCTCCTCTCCTCTCCTTTTCTTTTCTTTCTTTTGCAGTACTAGGAGGCTGAACCTAGGGCTCTACCCATGCTTTGGTGCTTTGCAAATCCTATACCACTGAGATGTACCCCTAGACCTCTTAAAATTTTTTGACTTGAGACAGAGTCTTGCTAAGTTATACAGGCTGCCTTCTGGCCCTGATCTGGCCTAGAGTTTGTGATCCTCCTGCCTCTGCCTCCCAGTACTGCTATAAAATAAAATAAAATACTCAACCAGAAGACTATTAGTTCTGATAAACACTTTCAGCAAAGTAGCAGGATATAATATCAACATAATAATATCAGTAGCTTTTCTATATACCAATAACAAACATACTGAGAAAGAAATGAGGAAAAGAATCTCATTCACAATAACTTAAAAAATAAAAATAAAAAAATCTAGGAATAAACATAACCAAAGAGGTGAAAGTCCTCTACGATGAAAACTTTAAAACACTGAAGAAATATACATGAGTATATTATTGAGTGACCTATACATTCAATGCAATCTTAATCAAAACTCCAATTACATTCATCACAAAAAATAGGAAAAACAATTTAAAAATTTATATGGAAGCACAAAGTGCCCCAAATAGCCAAAGCAATCTTAAGCAAAATGTGCAATGTTTGAAGAATCACAATACTTGATTTCAAATTAGGCTACAGGGCCATAGTAACAAAAATAGGATGATACTGGCATAAAAAGCCTCATAGATCAATGGAATAGAACAGAGAACCCAGAAACAAATCCATGCCTCTACAGCAATCTGATTTGCAACAAATGTGCCAAAAATATATGTTGGAGAAAGGACAGATTTTTCAGCAAATACTGCTGTGCAAATTGGATACCCACAAGTGGAAAACTGAAACTAGATCAGTGTCTTTCCTCCTGTATAAAAATCAATTCAAAATGGATGAAAGACTGTAATGTAAAACTTTGAAACTACTAGTGGAAATATAGAGAAAAAAATCATCAATATGTAGGTAAAGGCAATGACTGTGAAGAGGACTTCAATAGCTCAGGACTATATAGCAAGAATTGACAAATGGGATTACACAAAATTTAAAAGCTTTTGCATAGCAAAAGGAACAGTTGCCAAAGCGGAAGAGATAGCTTACAAAATGGGAGAAAATCTTTGAAAGATATGCATCTGATAAAGCATTAATATCCACAATATATAAAGAACTCAAAAAATTAAATACCAAGAGAAAAAAAAGTTCATCAATAAATGGGCAAATTAAACAGAAAGTTCTCAAGAGAAGAAATACAAATGGCCAATAAATATATGAAAAAATTTCAATGTCCTTACTTATAAAGAGAATATGAATCAAAACTACACTGCTATTCCATCTCAATCAAATTAGAATAGATAGCATCAGTAAAACAAACAACAACAATTATTAGCAAGGATGCAGGGAGAAAGGAAGTCTTACATACACTGGTGGAAATGTAAATTAGTTCAGCCACTATGGAAAGTAGTATGGAAGTTCCTCAAAAAACTAAAATATATCACTATCATAGGAACTTGCTATACTACTCTTGAGTATATACCACAAGGAATTAAAGTTGGCCTGCAATAGAGTTAGTTACCTTATACCCATATTAATTATGGCACTATTTACAGTAGCCAAGTTACTGAGTCATCCTAGATACCCATCAACAGGTTAATGGATAAAGAAAATATGGTATATATACGCACAATAGAGTGTTATTCAGCCATAAAGAAGAATGAAATTACATCCTTTTTAGGAAAATGGATAGAACTAGAGGTCATCATGTCCAGCAAAATAAGCTATACCCAGAAAGATAAATATCACATGTTTTCTCTCATATGTGGACTCTCTATATTTTTTAAAAGGATATGAATGTAGAAGGAGGTCTATTTGGGAGCTGTGAGAGGGGAAGGTGGACATTAGAGGGAAAAGGGAGTGAATATGATCAAAATACATTGGATGTATGTATAAAACTGTCATGATATAACCCATTATTTTGTAGAAATATTATTTGCTGATAAATCAAAAAACAATTATTTCTCCCACTATGGTAATATAGAAATTCTGGAATAACCTGAAAAATTTGCTTTTAATATGTTGATCTATTTCTTTCCAAACTCATGCATATTGTTATACTGTTTAAATACAAATCTTTTTAAAGTTAGAAAAACTTTTAACACTTAATCATAAACAGGTTATGTTTGTATCAACTCTTCCTCTATATTGTTTTAAATAACTAGGATACATTCTGAAGTAGATAGGCCATATTAACTTAACCATTCTATTTTTCCTTGATATTAAGATGGCTTTCAGTGTCTTGATATTTTAAGCCTTGCTCATCTTTCTGTACTTTTTGTTTGTTTGTTTGAGAAAGTGTCTTGCCATGCTGGCATACAACTCGTTATGTAGCCCAGACTGGCCTCAAACTTGTGATCCTCCTGCTCCCTCCTCCTACATGCTGAGATTATAGGTGTGTTCTACCATGACCATCAGTACATAATTATTTTTGATTATTAACCATCTTATTCCAAAAATATCAAGCTTTTTCTGAATTTCTGATTATATACTAACTCAGTGATCTACCCTTGAGAAGCTGCTACTCTTTTTATATACTTCTTATCCAGTTAAAGTGGTTAGTTATCAGTGTTACTTCTCTGAAATTTGAACTCACAAATTTATTGTTGTTGTTAGGTGCCATCAAGTTGGTATCCGACTCATAGTGACCCTACGTATAACAGGCAAAGCATTATTGTCAGTGCTTCTCTGCTAGTCATAGGGTCTTCATTGGTGGATTGATTTTTTGGGAGTCGATTGCCAGGTCCTTCTCCCAAGCCTACAGTATCTGGTGTTCCCAGGCAGTCTCCCATCCAAGTACTGACCAGGCCAGACCCTGCTTAGCTTCTGAGATCTGACGGGGTCATATGCCAAAACACTCTCAACTTTGGTTTCTCATAAGTACCCCAAATCTAACATTTTCTGTGTGTGTGTATGTGTGTGTGTGTGTGTGTGTGTGTGTGTGTGTGTGTGTGATCATTTAGTACTTCTTTTGTTGTCTTACAAGTTTGGCCATGTGTTTAAAAGTATGTCTGTGAGTGATGTCATTTAAAATGGAAAACTAGAACTGCCAAAAATTCTTTCCATCATAAAAGCAACAAGAATGCTGGCCAAAAATATCAACATCATCCTTTCCAAAATTTTGGAAATTAACCAAAGGTGTTCAACAATCTGGGGAGCATGTATTCGAGAACATAGGCTGAATTGTAATGATAACAATGAGCTTTGTGGTGTTCTTACTTGCTCTATACCCATCAAATTCTTTCTAGCTCTGTGTTATTAGTTGCTGTGGAGTTGGGTCTGACTCATAGCGACCGTCATAGGGTTTTCAATGGCTGATTGTTTTGGGATTGCTTTGGGAGTGGATTACCACATCCTTTTCCATAGTACCCTTGAAAACCAATGTCCTGAAACTGTGGTGAAAATCAGTCTCCTGGGAGATACCAAAGGAAGTAAAAGGAGATTCGAATTTATTCAAAGCCCTATTCCAGGAAAAATGTCATTTTTGTTCCTGTGGAGGGCTCTACTCACAAAATTATCTTTATTTGGCCTATAATGGAGCTTGCCATGACTTTGCTGTGGGGATATTTATTGAAGAAAATAAATCAGTTGCAATTGTTGAACATCATAGCTTCCTGAGGTATAGATAATATAGATATTATATATATAGATAATATTGTGGCACACAATAGACTAACTGAAATGTTTAAAAGAAAGAACTGTATGTGAGGTGTGCATAGGGAGCTTTGTAAAGCTGTGATATAGTTCTGTGAATATAGAAGACCACTACAGACACAAAGTTATGAGCATACTAGATTTAGCATACTAGGAAAGACCTGAAAAGGCCCAAAACTTTTACCTATAGTTAACTTTATGCCTCTGTACAAGAAGAAAATGAAAGCAGACATGACATGTTGTGTTCATATTTTTATTTTTTCTTTATTGTTATCTGAATAGTAATTCATCAGCCTTTACTGCAAGCCCTGAAATTCTCTTCTGCTTGATCTACTTTATTGGTGAGTCTTTCCACTGAGTTTTATTTTTGATTTATTGAGTTTTTCATTCCCAAGTTTTTTGTTTGGTTCTTTTTTCAAAATCTCTCACTTTATTGAATTTCTCACTTGTATCCTGTACTGTCTTCCTTCAATTGTTGGTAGTTTTTTGAAATTCATAGATCTTTTGAAAAACCACTCTTCTGAGTTCATGTTTTTGAATTATCTGTCACTTCATGCACTTCAACATCTTTGAAATCAGAAGCTAGAGAATTATGAACATTTGGAGGAGTCACATTGCCTTGCTTTTTCATATTTCTTATATTTCTGTGTTGAGATTCAGGCATCTGTTGTGATGGATATTTCTTCTACTTTTATCTGAGAACCATTTTAGGGGATAGACTTCTCTTGATGATTTGTCCTGGGGTATAGGACTGTTGTGAAGTGTTGAATTTATTCCCAACTGGATATCATAATGTAGTTTCCTTTTTACTTCTTTGATGGTGATTAATGTATTTTGTGACCCATGCCATGATATTTTCAGTCACATCATATGTTTGTGAAAGCTGGGCAGTGAATAAGAGAGACAAGTGAAGAATTGATGCTTTTGAATTTTGGTGCTGGGGATGAATATTGAATATACCATGGACTGCCAAAAGCATCAACAGATCCATCCTAGGAGAAGTGCAACCACGTGCTCCTTGGAGGCACCGATGGCTAGACTGTATCTTATGTATTTTGGACATGATGTCAAGTGGGACTGATCCATGGAGAAGGACATCATGTTTGGGAGAGTGGTGGGTCAACAAAAAAATATGAAGACCCTCAACTAGATGTATTGACACAGTGACTACAACAATGGGCTTAAACATGTGTATGGCACAGTGTTGGGGAGTGTTTTGTTCTGTTGTACATAGGGTCACTATGAGTCGGGTCAACTCGATGGCACTTAACAACAAGTAAATACATAAATGAACTAATCAGCAAGTACAAAAAGGTCTTTAAAAATGAAAGTAGGCTGATGTGGTGGCACTTGCGTGTAATCCTAGCACTCAGGAGACTGAGGCAGGAGGATCATGCATTCCACGCCATCACTGGCTACATAGCAAAACCCTGTATCAAACAACAACTACAACAACAACAACGACAACAAAGGTATTATATCCATTGGGTTGGTTGTGCAAGCAAGAGTGGATATTTACTCCCTATGCCAATCTATGCCTGCAGCTGTACCACTGTGCCATCTGATCCCACCAGATCTCTAAAGCTAAGCAGGATCAGGCCTGGTTCATACTTAGATGGGAGACAACCTGGGAACACCAGGTACTGTGGGCTTGGGAGAAGGATCTGGCAGCCCACTCCCAAAAAACAATTAGCTATTAAAACCCTATGGATAGCAGAGAAGCACTGACAGTAGTGTTTTGCCTTTTGTACATAGGGTCACTGTGAGTTGGACACCAATTTGACAGCACCTAACAACAACCTACTAACAATGCCAATATATACTTCATTCTATGCTTTTCTGGGACATGTGCCTCTTGGAGCAAGGCCTTAAGGTTATTCATCTCATCGTGTGTGTGTGTGTGTGTGTGTGTGTGTGTGTGTGTTGCTTTCCATTTAGTCAGTAAGACTAGTTTGGGACTATGTTGGTTGGAATAGTTTCCTTGTTTGCTAGTACAGGTGCCACCATGGAATACAAAGTTCCCACAACTGGAGTTTGCTCCTGACAAATTAGTTTGACATACTTTCAAGGGAAGGCAACTGAGATCTGCTGTATGTCTGGGTTCCAGGTACTTCCTATGAAGCCCACACAGAAGGTGGGATAACTAACTGTACTGGTTGGCAGGGGCCCAGCAAGTCTCATATTCTACCATCCATGTCTATGCCTTTTTGAGGTCCTGTCCTTGCACGCAATCATGCATGCTTTTTCAGTCTCTGGACCTTCTATAATTGGCCACCTGAACCACCAGTCTTACAGTGAAAGTGAGCTCTACTTCATTCCATATTTTTAAACCAAATCCTACTGCATATATTTTTTAATGGTCTTGCTTCAATGGTGTTCCACTGGGACCACACTGGGCTACAAAGAAGACACTGGCTGGGACACTGTGGCAATATTTTCTGTGAGTTCCAAGGGAAAGGAAGATGTAGAGAATTATGCTTCCCAAAGCAGCAAGGTCAGTTGCGACCTGCACAAGGTGATTTCTCATTATATTTCTATGCTTACACATTGAGAAATGCAAAGCACATCCCTTTTGTCAGCCCACATTGTAGCTCCAAGATCAGCTAACTTCACACTACCTTTCAGCTCTCTGTGTTTCGGTGCCAATTTTGCTCAGTATATCTTTCCCTCTTTCCCTTTCTGCTCCATCAAGCCACCGTAGCCTCAGCAATGATGTGCACTTTCTTACCCTCTGTTCTGATAACCAGGGTGTCTGGGTCTCGTCCAAGACTGTAAGTTCAATAATGAACTTCAGTGCATTCCTCTAGTCACCCACTTCATAGAGTAGCTGTTCTCTAGTTGTTTTAATTCTGAGCTATGGAGAAGCTGATAAGTGCTACTAGCTTCTACACTGCCATCTTGACTCCCTGACAAAGAATTTTTATAAGTTACTTTAAATATGGTCAAAAAACTAAAGGAAACCATATCTGCAGCACTAAAGGCTATTCCGAGAATGATGTTTCTCCAAATATTAAAGATAGAAAATGTAACTTATTTTTTAAAAAATAAACCAGATAGAAAGGTGTAGTTGAAAGATACAATAATTGAAATGAAGAATTCATTAGAGGTTCAATAGCATATTTCAGTAACCAAAAGAAAGAATCATCTAACTTAAAGATGGGAAAGCTCATTTTTTCTTGTCTGAGGAATAGAAAGAGAAAAGGAGGAAGAAAAATTAACAGAGACTCAGGGACTTATGGAGCACCATTAAACCTACCAAGAGTTACTTAATGAGGGTCCCAGCAGAAGAGGAAAGAAAGAAGCAAAAAGAATATTTGAAGAAATAATGGCATAAAATTTCCAAAATCTGATAAAAACATGAAGCTGTCTACCAAAACAGCTCAATGAACTCCAAGTAAAACAGACTCAAAGAGATCTATACTCATATAAACCACAATCTGATTGTTGAGAGACAAAGGTAAATAATTTTGAAAGTATCAATAGACGCAACTCATCACACAAAAGGGATTTCAGTAAGATTAACAGCTGATTTCTCACAAGAAATAATGGGGTCCAGAAGGCAATGGGATGATATATTCAAGGTAATGAGTGAAAAAGACTGTTGATCAAGAACTTAAGAAGAGAATTTGTAAAGAACTCAAGAAAAAAACTCCCTAAAAAACAAATAACCCAATACACAAATGGACGAAAGAACTGAGTAGACAGTTCTCAAATGAAGAGGTCCGTAAAGCCATGAAACACATGAAAAAATGCTCAACATCCCTAACCATTAGGAAAATGCAAATCAAAACAACTCTGAGATTTCACCTTACACCAGTAAGAATGGCCACAATCAATAAAACAAATAACAACAAATGCTGGCAAGGTTGCGGGGGGAAAGGGAACACTCTTACATTGTTGGTGGAGCTGTAAATTGGTCCAACCACTGTGGAAATCAATATGGAGGTATTTAAAAAACTGAAAATAGATCTACCATGTGACCCAGCTATAACACTATTGGGAATTTACCCAAAGGGAGATGGGTCATCATACCACAGAGACACCTGCATCTGCATGTTCAATGCAGCACTTTTCACAATAGCAAGGATATGGAATCAACCAATGTGCCCTTCAACAGA
>VMDO01017718.1:0-17904 GCA_007922755.1 Pedetes capensis
GGCCTCATTTTCAGGCACTATATCTGACAGTGTTTCTTTGCTATCCATAGGGTTTTCAATGGCTAGTTGTTTCGGGAGTGGCTCGCCAGGTCCTACTCCCTAGTCTGTCTTAGTCTGGAAGCTCAGCTGAAAACCTGTCCACCATGGGTAACCTTGCTCATGTCTAAGGTTACAGTGGCAGAGCTCTCAGCCTCATCGCCACACACAAGCCCCCATGGCAAACTGACAGACATGTGGGGGCTCTGATGGTAAAATAATTAATACAAGGACGCATATATAGCATAAGAAAAAGAGAAGGAGAATAGAAAGAGGGAAGAGAGTAAAACAAGAAGGGAAGAAAATAAAAAAAATAAAAAAAAATTTAAAGAATTAAAAATTAAAAAAAAATTAAAAAACCCTCACGCATACACGCTCCCACCCACGTATAAAATCGCTTATAGTCAGGTGCGGTGGTATACACCTACATTCTCAGCAGCTTGGGGGCGGAGGCAGGAGGATCACAAGCCCAAGATCACAGGCAGCCTGCGCAACCCAGCGAGACCCTGTGTCAAAAAGTAAAAAATATGGGCTGGGGGCGCAGCGCAGCGGTCCAGCACCTACAAAGCAAATAGGCGCAAGACCCTGGTTTCAAACCCCCGTACAAAACAACAAAAACAAACAACAACAAAAAAACCAACCAAAACAAAACAAAAACCCCAAGAAACAAAACAAAACAAAACAAAATCAAAACAAAAACAAAAACAAAACCATGCATACATGCTCACACACACTTATTAAACACTTCTAGTCAGGTGCGGTGGTGCACGCCTGCAATCCTAGCAGCTTGGGGGGCAGAGACAGGAGGACCACAAGCCCGAGACCAGAGGCAGTCTGTGCAACCTGGCAAGCCCCTGTCTCAAAAAGTAAAAAATGTGGGCTGGGGGCACAGCGCGGCTTTCCGCCCACTTGGGAGACCACTTGGGAGGGCCAAATCCTCTTGTGGGTGGGATGATATTCAACCCTCCCCCCCAGAGAGTCTGCCATGCACGGTGATTGCGCTCAAAACTGTTCTTATTGTGTCTAATTGTCCCGCAAGACTCTGCCAGAAAGGAGCACTCTGTCCGCGTGGTGCTCAGCCTCTTCCGCAGACCTCACCTTTCTCCACAGTGCAGTGGGATGACTTAGGATCCCCTCTGATGTGTCTGGGGTCCAGGCATATGTGTGCCCATATGTCTGTGGAGATTGCATCTGCATGACTGTCCCGCCACAACAGGAGGGAGGGAGCCTCGTTTCAGCTCTGGATGTGTACCGCTGGCACTGGTTCCGCGATTACTCTCTGTACCCTCGAGTATCTACTTTCGTGGCTCTGATCCCTATTTTCTTGCGTGGGGGACCTACAACAGCCCAGAATCTCAGGCTGTAGGAAGTATGTTGCTAAAGATGGCGATTCCGTGCTGACTCCTATATTAAATATATATTAATATGTAATATAAACACATATTTAACATATAAAATTATATATATTTATTATAAATTATATATAAAATATTTATTATTTAATTTAGTTATTAATTATCCAGATAACTTCCCTATGTTCCCCTTGCATTCAAATTTTAAGTTCATTGTTAGCCTTGAAGATTCAAAATGAAAAGGAAACCTTGAGCTTATTCCTGGGAACTGTGGAACCTGAGCCACAGGTAGGAATGTCCCTCAAGTCCAGCCTGGGGAGCTGAGGGACGGGAGGGGTAAAGGGTGGACAGGAGCCTCCCAGTTACTTCCTTAGTTTGAAAGTGTCAGAAAATTACATTCTCTGTTTGTAGACTTTTTCTATGTCAAGTAATGTTTGGACTAGGAAATTCCCTTTTCTATTGGATTATGTAGAAAATATGGGATCGATCGCATATCAACAGTCTTCAAATCTGTTTCCTATGGTGGCCCTTGCTGCAGTTTTAACCTTGTTCAGAGCAGATGTCACATTCCCAGTCACGTGGCCTTGGTTCTGATCCATGTCTTTTCCACACAGTGCAGAATCTTGACACATACATTTTTCTTTCTTTTTTCCCCCCACCTTGTCCCCAGTTCCTCTCCCCATGCATACCGGCCCCTGGTAACCACTGTCCTACTCTCTCCTTTTATGAGTTTAACTTTTTAAGATTCCACATAGAAGAGAGATCATGTAGCACTTGCCTTTGTGTGCCTGGCTGATTTGACTTCATGTCCTCCAAGTTCATCCACGTTATTCCAAATGACAAGATTTCTTTTTCAAGGCTGAATAGTATTCCACACTGTGTATATACATATATGCCACATTTTCTGTATCCACTCACCCACTGATGGACATTTAGGTTGATTCCATGTCTTGGTTGATGTGAACAGTGCTGCAATGAACATGGAGTGCAGATGGTTTGTTTTAATTCTATTGGCTATATACCCGGAAGTGTGATCCTCGGTAGTTCCTTTTTTAATTTTCACAGGAACCTCATATTGTTTTCCTTGATGACTGTACTAATACACATTCATAACAGTGCACAAGGGCTCACCTCCTCCACACTCATTATCTCTCACCTATTCGGTACCAACCATCCCAAAGGTTCTGTGTGCACGCCCATATGTTCAACTTACCACTTGGTAAGTGGTTCTAAGAAATACATAGAGAAATGGGGTTGCTTTCATCATCAAAAAGACATGTCAAGAACTGTCCTGAAGTACAGTGCTGTCTGTGATAGAATAATATCCACACACCTGCAAGGAAAGCCAGCAAATATGACTGTTATTCAAATTTATGTGCCCACCACAAAGTCCACAAATAAAGAAGGGGGAAATTTTTACCAGCTCCTGCAATCTACAATTGATGAAACATGCAATCAGGATGTACTGATAATTACTGGTGACTGGAATGCAAAAGTTGGAAACAAAGAAGGAGGCTCAGTAGTCAGAAACATGGCCTTGGCGACAGAAACAATGCTGGAGATCACATGATAGAATTTTGTCAGACCGATGATTTTTTTCATTATAAATACACGTTTTTACCAACATAAACGATGCTGTGTTATCATTGTTGTTGTAAGGTGGCATCAACTCAGGTCTGTATCCCAGCAACCCTATATACAATAGAACGAATCACTACCTGACACTGTGCCATGCCCAGCATTACTCTCAGTGCTTCTCTGCTATTCATAGGATTTTTGATAGCTGATATTTTCAGGTGTGGACTGCTGTGTTGTTTCTCCAAGCCTAGAGCACCCAGTATTCCCAGGAAGTCTCTCATCCAAATATTAACCTGGCCCAATCCTGCTTAGCTTCTGAGATCAGATGGGATCAGATGCCAGGGTAGCCACTACTCACATGGAATTCACCAGATGGAACATACAGGAACCAAGTTGATCACATTTGTAGAAAGAGAAGATAGAAAAGCTCAATACCAAAAACTAGAATAAGATCAGATGCTTATTGTGGATCAGACCATCAGCTGCTCATATGCAGATTCAAAATGAAACTGAAGAGAATTAGAACAAGTGTATCAGAGCCAAGATATGGCCTTGAGTATATCCCACCTGGGTTTAGAGACCACCTCAAATACAGATTAGATGCATTAGACACTAATGATCAAAGACCACAAGAGTTGTGGCATGACATCAAAGATATCATTCATGATGAAAGCAAAAGTTTATTTAAAAGATAGGGGGAAAAAAGACCAAATTACATGTCAAAAGAGACTCCAAAATTTCCCCTTGACCAATGAGCAGCACAAGTAAAAATAAAGTAAAAGGAAGACATGATGAAGTTAAAGAACTACACAGATTTCAAAGAGCAACTTGAGAAGACATAATCAAATATAATGACATGCAAAGAGCAGGAGACAGAAAACCAAAAGAGAAGAACATATTTTATTTTCCTCAAGCTCAGAGAATTGATGGAAAAATTCAAGCCTCCAGTGGCAATAGTGAAGGATTCTATGGGGAAAATATTAATGACACAGGAAATATCAAAAGAAGACGGAAGGAATACATACAGTCATTATACCAAAGGGAGTTGTTAGATAACCATTTCAAGAAGATGCATATGATCAGGAAACCATGGTACTGAAGGACAAAGTGGAAGCTGCCCTGAGGAACTGGTGAAACACAAGGCTCCAGGGACTGATGGAATACAAATAGAGATGTTTCAACAAACAGATGCAGCACTGGAGGTGCTCAGTTATTTATGTCAAGATATTTGGAAAACAACCACCTGGTCAACTGACAGGAAGTCTATATCTATGCCTATTCCCACGAGAGGGGATCCAACCAAATGTGGAAATTATCAAAAGATGTCATTAATATCATATATAAGTAAACTTTTCTAAAGATCATTCAAAAGCAAACACAGCAGTATAGAGACAGAGAACTATCAGAAAATCAAGCCAGGTTCAGAAGAGGGCTTGGAACCAAGTGTATCATTGCTGATGTTAGATGGATATTAGCCAAAAGCAGAGAACACCAGAAAGATGTGTATCTATGTTTTATTAACTACACAAAGGCATTTGAAGGTGTAGATCACAACACATTATAGCTAACATTGCAAAGAATGGGAATACCAGAGCACTTAATTGTACTCATGAGGAATCTGTACATGGACCAGGAGGGAATCCTTCTAACAGAATACTGATTTAAAGTCAGAAAATGTATGCATCATGGCTGTATTCTTTTACCATACCTCTTCAATCTCTATGCTGAGAAAATAATCCAAGAAGCTGGACTTTATGAAGAACAACATGGCATCATGATTAGAAGAAGACTCATTAACAACCTGTGTTATGCAGATGACACAACTCTGCTTGCTGAAAGTGAAGAGGATTTGAAACATTTACTGATAAGGATCAAAGAACACAGCCTTCACTATGGATTGCACCTCAACCTCAACAGAACAAAATCCTTAAAACTGGGTCTGTAAACACCTTCATGATAAATGAAATAAAAACTGAGGTTGCCCAAGATTTTGCAATCCACACTCGTGCAAGCAGCAGTCAAGAAATCAAAAGATGCATTGCATTAGAAAAGCTTTGCAGAAGATGTCTAAAGTGCTAAAAAGTGAAGATGTCACATAGAAGACAAAGGGATTATTCACGCCATGATATTTTCAGTCACATCATATGCTTTTGAAAGCTGGATAGCGAATAAGGGAAAGGGGATAAGAATTGATGCTTTTGAATTATGGTGCTGGCAACATATACTGAATATACCATGGACTGCCAAAAGAACCAACAGATCCATCCTAGAAGTGCAACCAAAGTGCTCCTTGGCAGCAAGGATAGCTAGACTGTGTCTTACATATTTTGGACATGTTGTCAGGAGGGACCAATCCCTGCAGAATGACATCATGTTTGGGAGAATGGAGGATCAACAATAAAAAGGAAAACCCTCAACTAGATGCATTGACACAGTGTCTGCAAAAATGGGCTTAAACATAAAAATGATCCTGTGCCTGGCACAGTGTCGGGGAATGTTTTGTTGCGTTGTGCACAGGGTCACTATGAGTGAGACCCAACTCAGTGACACCTAACAACCATAAAGGAATGCATAGTCTCAGTTGTTGAAATAAATTTGTAACATTCATGTGATTATAAATTGTATCCTTTCTTGGAGAGCATTCTTTGGGTATAATTGGAAATTGCTGATGGAAAGCTATTGAAATTAATACTTCAGATTGGAGGTGATGACTTACATCATGTCCCCTGGTATATTCACTGACTGAACGCTGTCCCCTCTCTGAGTCCCTTAGGGTGAGATGTTTTCACCGAGCGAAGCAGATTCTTCAGGCCATAAGAACTGTTTGAACACAAGAATGTCTTCCTAAAGGGAAATTTCCTACAGGGGTGCATTGTTCCAAAACACGTTTGGCTTAAGCATGAAAAACACCTTAATCCATTTTTCCAAAAAAAATAATTATGAAGCACTTAACTATTTCCAGGTACCACAGCCAAGGCCGTACATGTGACAAAGAACCCTCCAGCTTCTGTGGAACTTAACCAGATGGAGACAGATAATGAATAAGGAGGGTCAAGTCCTACCACGACACACTCAGTCTCCTGACAACCGAGCACATGTGAATATGTCACTTCCTGGTGGCCACTGTCCTCATTATCCATGACAGATTGGCTCTCCGTCCCGTTTCCTGGAATTCACAGGAGGCTGTGCCATCAACATCTGAACCTGTCTTCGGGGCTTGTGACTCAGCCACGCTGCTGTGGTCTGGATCTTACACATCCCGCAAAGGCCCCCGTGGCACACACTTGGTTCCAGCCTGGCACTGTGGGAGAGCCCTAGGAGGGGACCTAGTGTCCGCTGTGTGAGGCGTAGTGAGCATGCGTAGCTTCCCACACCACCTTCCCCTCTTATGCCACATCCAGTGCCAGAACCTGGGCCTGGTTCTGGAAGACGAGGATGAAGAGTTGCCCAATGACTTGCCAGAAAACATGCCAGGGAACTTGGATAGTCATGGGTGAGAGGGAAGAGGAGAAGGAGAGGAGGGATGGCAGGGAGGAGGAGGACAAGAGCGGGGAGAAGAAGAAGAGAATTTAAAACACACAGAAGCCGGGAGCAGTGCCCCGGGCCTGTAGTCCCACCTACCTGGGGGGCACAGGGAGGAGGATCAGGAGTTCAAGGCCAGAGGGAGCCTAGGTAACGTAGCGAGACCCTGTCTCAAAATAAACACAAAAAGGGAGCTGGGGATACAGCTTGCAGAGCATGCTCAAGGCCCTAGGTTCCACCCCCCCATTACCACAAAAAGGAAAAAAATTACAAAAAAAGAGATAGAAAGAAAGCATGCATTTCATTTTGATATTAAATGCCATTTTTTATAATATAGGTATTCTTGATAAATCATGGAAAAATCACTACTCAATAACAGATTTTAAGACACCTTTGATTTGGAAAATAAGAAACATTTTTATACTAGGCTGAGATCGTTCATGACTATACCATGAAAATGACATAGTCTATCAGTATCTTTTCAAATCAGAAGTACAAAACTGATTTTTAAGATGTTAATATCCTCAAGGGGCTGGGATTTACCTCAGTTGGTAGAGCGCCATGCTGTAGCCTCTGAGGTCCCAAGTTCGATTCCCAGCACCGCAAAAATGGGAGAAGGGTGTGGGAACCCACTCCCAAGGCAACACCGAAACAATCAGCCATTGAAAACCCTATGAGGGTCGCTATGAGTTGGACACAACTCGATGGCACCTAACAACAACAACAACAACAACAATCTTCAAGATTTATAAAATTAATTCTTTTGGGAAAGAAATGAATTATGACAAAGCTTCCTCTTCTGGGAAGATGAAAGACATTTGTTTTCCTCTCACCAACTACAGTTAAAACCTTTGGCTAGGACATAGAAAGTGGGCACGGCGGGGACTGCATGATGGAGAGAAGGCAGACTGCCTGGGAGACCTGGGCCAGGGGCGGACATGGTGTGTATCGCTTGGCTTCTTTCTTCCTCAGATATTCCAGACTTGATGCTGAGGAAAACAGCAGCCCAGAAAGCAGCCCCAAAACTCCAGCCAGTAATCATTTTCCTCCAGACAAATGATACATAGAAAACTATGATCCCCACCAGAAATGAGGGAAACTAGGGCCCCCACGTTCATGGGGCTGTAACATGGCCCCCACACGCATGCCACATGGGTTCAGCGGAAGCCAAGCAGAGAGGCTTCCTTCTCATAATCACCAAGTGTCTGTGGACCCTGTAAGCCCACCCGTAAGTGGCAGTCACTAGGTACCCCTCCCTTCTCTACCGAGCATCAGAGGAGGCTGGTGGAGAATCAAGGTTTCCCTATCGCCCTGGCAATGAGGTCCCCTCACCTATGGTGTCCGCATGAGCAGCCATGTGCCCATCCCCCGAGGTGGAGGTGAAGACAGGAGGAACCTGGGCATCCAGCTTCCCGCTGCAGACACATGCAGAGAAGGCCAGCTACCCGTGGTGAAAATCAGACCCAGGATCTCATGGGGATATGAAACTCTGAGATTCCAGTCAGACTCACCACGATGCCATGAACAGGAAGACCTCACCTCAGCATGAATGAGGCAGGTGCCCACTGGTGTCCATACTGAGAAGAGATGTTTGAATCATTGGACGAGGTTTCGAAGGAGGCAAGTAAAGGTGCTTCAGTGAGCCGTATGAACACACTTCAAGCAAAAATGAGAAACTGGAAAGACCCAGGAAAGAACCAAGTAGAAGCTTCT
This sequence comes from Pedetes capensis, assembly GCA_007922755.1. Classification (NCBI taxonomy): domain Eukaryota; kingdom Metazoa; phylum Chordata; class Mammalia; order Rodentia; family Pedetidae; genus Pedetes; species Pedetes capensis. Next base: position 8,202 of record VMDO01017718.1, read on the forward strand.
GAACTAAGAGTTCAATGACTTCAATGAAAGATAAACAGTGGTTTTACTTGACACGAGCATGGATGGGGGCTGGGATTTAGCTCAGCTGGTAGAGCGCTGCTCTGCAGTCTGTAAGGTCCCAGGTTTGATTCCCAGCATCACAGAAAAGAGAGAAGGATGTAGCAATCCACTCCTGAGGCAATCCCTAGACAATCAGCCATTGAAAGCACTATGGGGGTCACTATGAGTCGGACACAATTTGACGGCACCTAACAGCAACAAGAACAACTATGGATGGACCAGAATCCATAGACCTGAAGATAGCATAGAAATTATCCAGTTCAAATAAATGAGAGAAAATAGGTTGGGGAAAATGTTAGCAGAGCCTCAGGGACCATAGGGACAATATTGGCACTCACTCTATTCATGCTGTTGGAGTCACAAAAGGAGAGGGGAGAAAGAATAGCTAAAAAGTATTCAAAAAATAATGACTCAAAATCTTCCCAATATGGCAAAAAACTTAAGCTTACAGATTTATGAAGGCTGAGAAAAATTTCCTCAGAATAACATTTCTAACCAAATAGCATTGCAAAACTTTATAGCAGGATCCATCGCAGACAAACTTCAAAAAATTAGAGAACACGAGTTCTTGAAAGAGATGAAAGGAAAACAATACCTTTGCTATGAGAGGAAGATGATTCAAACTAAGTGGGTTTCTCAAAGGGGAGTATGGAAGAGAGAGAAGAACTATCCATTTAGAATTTTCATCAAACAAGAATGCCCTTGAGGAAGGATGGGTATACCAGGACACTCTCAAATGAATGAAAGCTAAGAAAATTTACCAGCAGATGACATAGCCTGAAAGAATGTCTAAGGGGATTTTTGTAAAGAGAAAATGGAGAGAGAAAGAATCTTGGGATATCAGATATAAAGAAAGAAGAGCAGCAAGAGTACAGCAGGGCCAAATCTAATGTTTTTGCTTCTCTGTTTGACTTTTTCAAATTGTGTTTGATGATTGGAGCAACAATTATAACATTACTTGGGTTCATTGTGAATATATGTAGAGCTAATACATACAACGCCTGCAGCTGCAGTCCTGTGGCATCTGATCCCGTCAGATCTCGGAAGCTAAGCAGGCCTGGTTAGTACTTGGATGGGAGACCACCTGGTGCTGTAGGCTTGGGAGAAGGACCTGGCAACCCACTCCCAAAAATCAACCCGCCATTGAAAACCCTATGAACAGCAGAGAAGCACTGACAATAGTGTTTCCCCTGTTGTATGTAGGGTCACTATGAGTCAGATACCAACTCAATGGCACCTAACAACAACAACAACAACAACAATACATACATACAACAAGGAGGATAAAAATGACATAAAGGAAAGTAACTTTCTTTTACTTCTCTTGAAGTGGTGAGATGTTGTCACAAGTTGACTATGCTAAATTGCAAATGAATGGATAATGTAAAACATGAAGTCCCCCCTAAAAGATTACACAAAGAGAAACACTAAAAAATGATAGATACATAAAATCTGAATTTGAAAAATAAAAGTTCAAATAACTCACAGGAACGCAGGAAAGAGAGAAAACAAAAAACATAGAATAATGAAAATCCAAAAACAGTGGGTACAAATAATTTCTAAGATATTAACAAATACATAAACTATAAATGGCTCAAATATCTAATTAAAATACAGAGATTGGTAGAGTGGATTTAAAACAAAAATTTGACCCAACTTTAAAAAATCTAAGAGAAACTCACTTCAAATATAGTAACCTATCTAAGTGTTGAAAGTGATAGAATGACTCAATGAAATATCTATTAGAATCCTAGGAAAGGTTTTTGTAGAAGTACATAACGTTATTTAAGAATTTGTATGGAAATGAAAAGGAACTAGAAGAGACTGTTTTCTTTTTTAAATTATCAAAAGAGAATAAAGAGAGAATAACCGGTCTATCCAATGTATAGGCTTACATAGCTACAGAAGTCAAGACTATGAGAGGTTTGTGGGTAGACAGTCACCCAGACCGACGGAACAGGAAAGACAAACAAGGCCTAGACCACACAATGTGACAAATTTTTTTTTTCAAAAGGCCAAATACAATTCACAGGAAAATAGGTCTTTTAAAAAATAATGCTGGGTACAATTGGACAATCATAAGTAAAAAGAACAAAAAATAACCTCTTGCCTACCTTCATATTTTATGCAAAAACTAATTCAAAATAAATTAGAGACTTTGTATATAAGCTGTAAAGTTATAAAATTTTTTCTAAAAACCTAGGAAATCCTTGGCATTTATGGGAAAGCAAATAGCTCTTATAGTTGATATCAAGTCATGATGCATGAAGGAAAAATTAATGAGTAGAACTTCATCAAAATTGCAACTCCTTCCTTTGTGAGGGAAAATGTCCATATTAAGAGTGTGAAATGAAAGTTTACAGATTTGGAAACAATATTCGCAAACCACATGGCCATCAAAGGCTGGTATCCAGATTGTATAAAGAACTAACAAAGCTCAATATTAAAAAATTATTCCAAGTAGAAAATTAGAAAAAGACAGGAACAACATGTCATCAAAGACTATATATAGATGTCATGGCACATAAAATATACTCGGCATCACTGGCAATTATGGAAGCGCAAATTGAAACCATAATAAAATATCAGTACAATTCTATCAAATTTTCCAAAATTAAACAGTAGTGACATCACCAAATGCTGCAGGATTTGGAAAGGCTAGCTTACTAGAGCCTGCCCGGTGAATAGGAAAAATGGTGCAGGCATTCTGGGAGTCAGTTTTGCAGTTTCTTAAAAAGTTAAATGTACAACTACCATCAGTCCAGCAATGACACTCCTGGGCAGTTATCCTGGAAAGGCAATATCTCATCTTCACTGCAGCTGTAGGCACAGTAGCCAAACTAGAAACAAACCAGGTGTCCTTCAAGAGGCAAGAGGTTAAGCAGCCTAGAGCGTACCTACCACACACGGAATCCTGCTTGGCAACGAAAAGGAACGGAGGGCCAGTGTGCACACCCCCTTGGACGGATCGCCAGAGAATGTGCTGATTCACCAGGCCGTGTTCTCAAGGTTACATTTAGCCAGCATTTGTGAATTATACAAAGGAAAACCTGACGATGGCTGCCAGGGGCTCAGGCTGAGGGTGAATAAATGGGTGTGGGTATAAAGGTTCCGGCAGAGACCGTTCTGCTGGTGGGAATGTTCTACACCTTAAGACACTGCACTGTAGTTTTGGCAAAATCTCACCCTTGGGAGAAACTGGGCTATAAGGCATCTCTATTCCTTTTTATAAGAGCATGTAAGTCTTTGATTTTTCTCAAAAATTTTTTAAATGATCATTCAAAAAGCAAAGTATAATGAAGCTGACCAGTTTTCCAGTTGTGAAAGAATATAGGATTAAGTCAATTACTTATACTTTTATTTTAGATAGATGGGTTAATAGATAGGAGAGAGATTTATAAATAGATTTTACATACATAAAACATATACAGATAAAGATATGTTGAGTTTATTCTAACTCGAATATAAATAGATAGATAGAACTTCTTTCTCCCCCGCACATCTGTCAGTTTACTGTACTATGGGGGCTTGTGCATTGCTGTGATGCTAAAAGCTATACCACTGGTATTTCAGATACTAACAGGGTCACTCATGGTGGACAGGTTTCAGAGCTTTGGGACTAAGACAGACTAGGGAGAGGACCCAGCAACCCACTCCAGAAACAATTAGCCATTGAAAACTCTATGAGTAGTAGAGAAACATTGTCAGATATAATGCAAGAAAATGAGTCACCCCAGGTTGGAAGGAATTCAAAAGACAATTGGAGCGGAGTTCCCTCCTCAAAGTAGAGTCGACCTTAATGATGGAAGTGGAGTAAAGCCCCAGGGACCTCCGTACGCTGATGCTGCGCAACTCAAACTGAGAAGGAACAACTGTAAGCATCCATTACTAGTTGGAACATGAAATGTGCATAATATGAATCTAGGGAAATTAGAAATCATCAAAAGGGAAATGGAGCACATAAACATCGACATTCTAGGCATCAGTGAACTGGTATGGGTTATTTTGAATTGGATAATCATATGGTCTTCGGGAATAACAGCTTAAAGAGAGATGGGTTGCATTCATCACCAAAAGTACATTTCAAGATCTGTCCTGAAGTACAATGCTATCAGTGATAGAATAATATCCATATGCCGACAGATGTATTCTAGAAGTCCAACCAGAGTGGTCCTTGGAAGCAAGGACGGCTAGACTGCGTCTGATGTATTTTGAATATGTTGTCAGGAGGGACAAATCCCTGGAGAAGGACATCATGTTTGGGAGAATGGCAGGTCCATGAAAAAATGGAAGACCCTCAACTAGCTGGACTGACATAGTGACTACAAAAATGGCCTTAAATATATAAAAGATCTTGTGCCTTGCCGAGTCGAGGAGTGTTTCATTCTATTGTATGTAGGGTTGCTCAACTCAACAGCACCTAAGAACAACAACCAAATAACAAGGCAGGCCAATTAATGTGACTATTATTCAAATTTATACACCCACCAGTAGGAGCACAAATGAAGATAGGAAAGATTTTCACTTGTTTATGCCAAGAGATTTGGAAAACAGCTACTTGGCCAACTGACAGGAATAGATCCATTTTGTGCTTATTCCTAAGAGAGTGGATCCAATCAAATGCTGAAATTACTGAATAATATCATTAATATCTCATGCAAGTAAAATTTTGCTAACTATCATTCAAAAGTGACAGTCACATTAAATTGACAGGGAACCATGCAAAAATCAAGCCAGATTCAGAAGAGGGTGTGGAACGAGGGACATCATTGCTGATGTCAGATGGATATTAGCTGAAAGCAGAGGATACCACAAAGATGTGTATCTATGTTTTATTGACTATGCAAAGGCATTTGACTGTGTGGATTACAACAAATTATAGGTAACACTGTGAAGAATGGGAATACCAGAGCACCTAATTGTACTCAGCCTGTAGCCATTCCACTGTGGTGTCAGATCTCTTGAAAGCTGAGCGGGGTCAGGCCTGGTTAGTACTTGGGTGGGAGACCACTTGGGAACAGCAGGTGTAGGCTTGGGAGAAGGACCCAGCAACCTACGCCCAAAAAACCATCCATCATTGAAAATTCTACGAATAGCAGAGAAGCACTGACAATAGTGTTTCACCTGTTGTACATAGGGTCGCTATGAGTCGGACACCGACTCAATGGCACCTAGCAACAACAATAATTGTACTCTTGAAGAATCTATACATAGACCAGAAAGCAGTCATTCAAACAGAACAAGGAAACACTGCCTGGTTTAAACTCAAGAAAAGTGTATGTCAGGGCTGTATCTTTTCACCATACCTCTTTAATCTCTATACTGAGCACCTAATCCAAGAAGCTGGACTTTATGAAGAATGTGGCATTAAGATTGGAAGAAGTCTCACTAACAGCCTGTGTTATGCAGATGACACAACTCTGCTTACTGAAAGTGAAGAGGATTTGAAACATTTACTGGTAAAGATCAAAGATCACAGCCTTCAGTGTGGATTGTGACTCAACATCAACAAAACAAAAATCCTTATCATTGGGTCAGCACCCAACTTCATGATAAATGGAGAAATGATTGAAGCTGCAGATTTTGCTTTACTTATTTCTATAATCAACACCCACAGAAGCAGCAGTCAAAGAATCAAAAGACAACGTTGGAAAAAGCTGTTGCAAAAGACCTTTTTAAAGTGTTGAAAAGTAAAGATGTCACATTGAAGATGAAGGTGCCCCTGACTCGTGCCCTGGTATTTTCAGTTGCATCATATGCTTCTGAAAGCTGGATGTTGAATAAGAAAGACAAGAGAAGAATTGATGCTTTTTATTTATAGTGCTTAAGAAGAATATTGAGTATACCATGGACTGCCAAGAGAACCAACAGATCTGTCCAAGAAGTAATGCAACCAGAGTGCTTCTGGGAGGCAAGGATGGCTGGACTGTGTCTTATGCATTTTGGCCATGTTGTCAGGAGGGACCAGTCCCTGGAGAAGAACATCATGTTTGGGTGAGTGGCATGTCAACAACAAAAAAAGAAAAACCCTCAACTAGATATACTAGTACAGTGCCTGCAACAATGGCCTTGAGCATAAAAAGACTGTGTGGCTGGCACAGAGTCAGGGAATGTTTCGTTCTGTTTCACATAGGGTCACTATGAGTCAGTCCTGACTCAACAGCACCTAAAAACAACTTCTTTTAATTTTTTAAAGTCAAAACTTTAAAAGTCATGTTGCTCTGAACAACATGAAGCCAGGCTTCTCCCACAGTTGTCTCAATTAATTTCTATATTGATTTCTTCTTTGATAATTGCATTATTCCCCCTGGAAAGAGCCAATAGAAAGGCAGAAAATTATAAGCGCTAATGAGCTCATCTCCTGGTACGCACATGTAGGGCTTGCTCAAACCGTGTCAGGAAGTCCACGGCAGAACAGCTGGAAACTCGCAGCAGTGTGGTGGAGAAAGCTGGGCCTGTCCTTCTTATTGTTTATTAGGGATGTGAGGAAGGAAGGCTGGGGGGTGCAGGAGCCTGCTGAGACATCGCGAGTCTGCAGGATCCACAGCCTGCGCAGCCTCCGCTCCCTTCAACAGGTGTTTAGGGGCACAGGATGGCAGTGATGAGCTGGTCGTCCTTGCTGGTCACTGCGCACGTGTTGGACACTGACAGAACATGTGGGTTCGCCCTCCCTCGGCTCCAGTCACTTCCCTGTGTAGCTCTCTGGCTTTTGCAGACTTGGCCGACCCCATCCCAGGCCCCCATGGCCTTGTGAGCAGCAGGATGCATCCTCCGACACACGCCAGCTTAAGGGATTGGGAACAATTGGTTGGTTCATGTGGGGCACGCACCTTCCCGTGAGGCCCAGATGTTCCACTGGGGAGTGCTGCCAAGCACACAGATACTAAACACAATTCACTAGAGATCCTCGGGTGAAGGATGTGAATCCTGCAGCCCTTGGGACACCAGCGGAGATGGGGGAGATGGGGGAGAAAGGAAAAGCCTCGGGCGCTTTCACCTTGCGGGGATAAACACAGCTCTTTATTTCCTGCCCTTATAGGTGGAGAGAAAACCCAAAGCGTACAGCTTTAAGTGCTAGCAGCTCTTATACAGCCTCAAGGGCAGATGCTTCCATGTTGGTGGTCTCGGCGGAGAGTGAGTTCTTTCCTTGTTGATGGTCATGGTGGAAGAGTGTCTGGGCAAAAAAGGGGATCTTTCCTTGTTGGTAGTGGATGGTCCAGGCCAAAAAAGGGCGAGCTGCCGCAGTGCAGCTCCTTATATAGCTCACCCACAGAATGGCCTGAGCCAATCATCTTTGAGTCCAATTGTCCAATCAGGTTTGGGGGATTTGTGAAGGGTGTTGTACAAACGTCCAATCAAGTTACTTTTATTTTCCCTAGATTTCTAATTTACAAACCAGATATTCAAAAGCCGTTTTCCCAGTTTGGGTTTTTTTGCCAGTTTGCTCCCAATTTCTTCCTACAGGTTCACTTTTCCTTCCACCCAGAAGCTGAGCCTCGGTCCCCAGGTTGGGGTGCGTGCTCTGGTCAGTCCACGTGCTGCTGCTGAGCCCCTCCGTGTGCTGGTGTGGGGGTCCCCAGATCCACCACCAGAGCGCTCCCAACTGCTCCTGGTTGGAAGAGACTGGCGTCACCACCAGTCTCGCCTCTCCCTGGCTGTGTGCAGGCAGCTCACCTAGTGCCACAGCCACAGTGTACCATGCTCCGCACAGCTGCAGGGAGGTTAGGGCACACATACCCACACCCCCCATGTGTGCACACACTCACACACACACGCGCACACACATGGGCCCGGCAAGCTCCCCACACCCACACATGCCGTCCCTGCTCCCACATGTGCAGCACACACTACTCACATGCTTGGACCCAGTACTGCGCACACAACACACTCGGACAACTCACACCCCACACGGAAACCCACACAGCCCTGCAGCTGCATCCAGGCATCCTCAATTCTGGAGCGGGCAGGGGTCGCAGCACGCACCCTCCCCCGGTGGAGGGGTGGCCTGCAGAGCCTCGCTGCTCCTGGTGACAGTTAGGTCACACGCCCTCCCGGCTCTTGGTTAGCCAGAGTCAGACTGGGAGGCCAGACACGGCTATGGAAATAGTGTGGTTTCAGCGAGGAATTCCTCCAGGTCTCTCGGGAGACCATTGTGAGAGAATGGAAAAGTGGTGGCCTGCGAGAAGAACACCTGTGAGATTTTCCCCCCGGAGAGAGAGAGAGAAGAACACGGGCATTCGCGGGACCAGCGCTTCCTTCCAGTCATCAATGCCGTCAGCAAGGCCTGTGGGAACTGCAGGGAAGACGCAGCGCATCTATTCCCATGGGGAGGCCTTTCCGGACTCCGGACTCTACAAGGGTCCACTTTATTTTGGCCAACAGAAGACTGTCACCAACCCGGAGATGCCAGAGAGAGGTGACATGAGGGAGACTGCCCAGGGCCTCCGAGACGCACCTGTTCATTTTCTGTAAAAGAACAGAGACCACGTCTGTTAATTTACAGTAAATGACCAGCCTCTTGGTTAAAGAGTCCCGTCTGGAAAGCACCAGGCTCCATCCTGTGACTCACTCAGCTTGGGCAGCCCTTTGTGGGGTCTTCCCTGCTCTCTCTGATGAAATTCATTCTTCCAGGCAGACAGAAGATGGGAGAAGGACCTGGCAATCCACTCCCAAGGCAATCCCGAAACAGTCAGCCATTGAAAGCCCTATGAGGGTCGCTATGAGTCAGATACCGACTCCACGGCACCTAACAACAACAACAACAGGCAGACAGAAGAGCTTGGGCGAGCCAGTCCCCGTGTGCCTTCCTGAATAATGAGATAAATGGGTGCCAGGCTCACCCTCAAAGCTGGGTCAAAATCAGTGTCCTGAGCTCACTCGTCCCCCCAAAAATCCCTGACTCATCGGGTGTGGGAGGGAGCCCAGGAATCCGAGATTCAAGACAGTTCTCCCCCACACATCCAGGTGCTGCTGGCTCTGAATGCCCCGAGAGAAACAGCGATGGGGTTTTCAGCCTGGCGGTAGGACCCACCGGATGCTCCACACAGCAACTGTGGCCACTGCTGAGGGACAGCAGGCTGCCCAGGGACCAGACGTCTTTCAGGCTCATCTGCCTTTTAAGCCTGCGTCAACAGCGTGCAAAGAACGCACGTTTTCCTTCATTCCCTAAGTTGTTTCTCCTTCCTGGTGCTGGAGAACCCGCTCGCATGAAGGTGAGCGATGACAGTGACAAGCTGGCCCGAGCGTGGCCGCAGGCTTCAGTTCCCAGGGCGTGGATCCATCGTAACACCAACGGCGCGCCATTGCACATCTTCTTCTCACGTAAAATGAGGCCACAAAGAGGGAGCCCTGATCTGACGCTACCAGTGTTCTTCAAACAAGAGACATGGCTCCGCTCCGCTCCTCTTCTCCCTCTCTCTCTCTCTCTCTCTCCCCCTCTCCCTCTCCTTCTCTTTCCCTCTCTGTCTCTCCCTCTCCCCCTCTCTCCTCTCTCCCTCTCTTTCCTCTCCCCCTCTCTCTCCCTCTCCCTTGCTCTCTCTCTCCCTCTCTCTCTCCTCTCTCCCTCTCTCTCTTCTTCTCTCTCCTTTCTCTCTCTTCCTCTTTCTCTCCCTCTCTCTCTCCCTCTCTCTGTCTCCTCTCTCCT
>VMDO01017718.1:18004-44226 GCA_007922755.1 Pedetes capensis
CTCTCTCTCTCTCTCTCTCTCTCCCTCTCTCTTTCCTCTCTCTCTCCCTCTCTCTTTCTTCTCCCTCTCTCTTTCTCTCTCTCTCTCTAGCTGACCATGAGACACCATAGCAAAAAGGTGGCTGCCCACCAGCCAGGAGCAGCAGTCTCATTTCAGAGAGAGCAGCTGGGCCATGGGTGTAGCTCACGTAAGGCAAGGTGTCATTGGCATCACTGGAGGTGGCTTGGTAGTCACAAGGACTCATAGATGTGAGAAAAGAGACCCTGAGTTTATCACTGGGCTGCTTCCTGCACCTCCGACGCGGCCCACCCCAGTACTCATTCCTCACTAGAAGAAGGGTTGGTTAGCTTTGAGCCTACACAGTGGCTGACAGGTCAAAAGTTAGAAGAGGAGTGGGAAGGAAACGGTACCTATATCAGAAAGGGGAAACAGAGACGGCTTCTCATGCTGGAAATGTGGGCCACCGCCTCTGGCCCGGCTCCCTGGCTGAGCAGGGCCTCTGGGTGAGCTTCAGCTAGAGCCAAGTTTGCGTGCCCTGTGTTCGTCTGGTCTATAATCTAGAGATGATCACAGAAAAAAGAAAAAGCTCAGAACGTTGGAATGATAGTGTTCGTGTTGCAAGACATTCTGTTTCAAAAGGAAAGAGAAATAGAACACTTAACTTGTGATTTCCTAATTGTCTAAGGGAACCTTTCTCTTAAAGACATCTAACAAAGTGTATTGCCACATAAGCTATTGGGAGCGTATGTCTGGATGTCCTGCCTCAGGGATGGCCGGTCTCTTCTGTGTTAAGCGGCTTTGGACACTCTGGATCCGCCCCGTCACACCACACCACACTGTGCTGAGGTTTTTGCATCATTTTCTTTTCTATCATAGCCCTCTTTTCCAAAGCTACAGACGTTCAACTGGAGAAGAAGCTCCCTGGACATCACATATGTTGTTGTTGTTGTTGTTGTTGTTGTTGTTGTTGTTAGGTGCCATCAAGTGGAGTTCGACTCATAGCAACCCTCATAGGGTTTTCAATGGCTGATTGTTTTGGGATTGCCTTGGGAGTGGGTTGCCAGGTCCTTCTCCCATTTCGCGGTGCTGGGAATCGAACTCGGGACCTCAGAGACTGCAGAGCGGCGCTCTACCAACTGAGCTAAATCCCAGCCAGACATCACGTATAGCTGTCCATATATGCCAGTGACTCACATGTCAGTAATTCCAAACAGGCCTGCACTTGCCTTAGAAGTCCATGGCTCCAAAAGTTTCCACAAAGATCCTTTTCCCACAATCCAGACAGGCAAGTCGACTGCCCGGACCCACATATATCTTCAGTTCCCCATTGCTTTTTCTCTGAATAACTGGTGTGATGTGTCAAAATCAATCAACAGGAAGGAATCTAGAGCTGAATGTAGTGTGGCTGCCTATAATCCCAGCACTTGGGCTGAGGCAGGAGGACCTCGAGTTCAAGGCCAGCCTGGGCTAAATAGTGAGATCCTTTTCAGGAAAAAAAAAAAAGGAAGAAGAAGAAAGAAAGAAATTTATATACAATGAGATACATACGTATGTATAGGTACACCCATATCTCCATGTGGGCATTTTTAAGAAAGCTAAATTGTTGTTGTTGTTGTTAGGTGCCATCAAGTAGGTATCCGACTCATAGCGACCCTCATAGGGTTTTCAATGGCTGACTCTTTCGGGATTGCCTTGGGAGTGGATTGCCAGGCCCTTCTCCCAATTTTGTGGTGCTGAGAATCAAACTCGGGACCTCAGAGACTGCAGGGCACAGAGATTTATATGCTGAGATTCCAAAACAGAGGGCAAGTAATATAGAATCAGTAGCAAAATTGTATAAAGCAGAACAGTGTTCAACTAGAGCAATTCAGAACTTTTTAAAGGTAGAAACATGTTGACTTAATACTTTTCTTCTCCTTCTTCTCCTTTTTTTTCTAACAAGCTCATTCAAAAGTATAGTCACTCTCTTAAGGCCAGCGGTTCTCAAGGCGGGCTTTGCCTTTTGTTTGACCAAGCAGTTTTAGAAAAGGCACCTGCTGGCCTCAGGTAGCCTCCCCGCCCCAAGCAGAACGTGGGCTGTGGGCGAGCAGCAGCAGTGTCTGAGCGCCCTCCAGACTGTTCCAAGCGTATATGCTAAGGAGCAGTCAGGATCGAGAAGTGGTTTTAATACAGAGAAAGTCTTGGCCGTGTTTGCTTTGGATCACAGAGAGATTATCGGAGTATCCTGAGTACTAAGGACTGTGTTTATAAAGAGCTCAAGGACGAGTTCAGCACTGATATTTTGCATCTCACTGGTTTGGGCTGAAAGCAGTGAAATCTGAGAAGCCGAGGCTGTGTGGGAGAGGAAGGGGGACAGAGGGTGACAGGAAGCCCGTGGTGTTCTCCTAGACCGTGGCTGGGGAAATTCCTCTGCGGCGTAGGAGGCGGATGGGCCCGTAGGACTGGGCGTCAGGGAAGTCCCCACTCTCACCCAGGACCCTGAGGGCCGGGCCGTGCTGCATCCACCACCCTGAGCTTAGGGGCGTGGGCACTCAGCTCCACTGCCTCCAGTTGCATTCCAGATCTGGCTTGCGGGTGTTTGACCACGTGACTCCTTCGAGAGGTGTCAGCCCCAGGTGCCTGGCGTCACACCTGGTCTCCACGGCACTGTCTTCCCAAAGAGCCCAGTGGGGACTGGCCAAGCCAAGCCCAGGCCATTCTCTAAGGGACGGGTACTGGCGGGGGATGTCCGGCAGGCTGCCAGGGGCTGCGGGGTGCCCTGGGGCTGGGCTCCCACGGTCCAGCCAGAGCCCAGAGCCCAGAGCCCAGCCCCACGGTCCAGCCCCAGAGCCCAGCCTGCATGGTCCTCAGGAAACCAGGATGGTTGGTCCAGGCAGATGAGCAAGACCTGGCCAGCCCTGTGTGGGCGTCAGGCCCTCCCGGTGACGTACGGCCATTTACCTGCAAGAGGCAAGAGTGACAGGAGTCTTCTCAAAGTGTTTCATCCCTGAGGGTCCTCACTGTTGACCCTAAAACTGTCTGAGGGGAAAGTGGCCACTAGAAGAGTTGAGGCCCAGAACCAACAGGATTTAATGGCTGGTTGTTACTCTGACCAAAACCAAAAACCAACCAGGAGAATGTGACGGACCCTCCATGGCGATCGGGAATTGTGGGGCCCACCGCTCTGGTGTCAATATCTCTCAGGGCCCGGATAGTGGAGCGGGAACCTCACACACAACCTCTTTCCCTCCAAACAGGGAACCCGCAGGGACTGGGGAGTGCTATGGAGTGAGAGACGCCTCAGGAGGCCTCTTAAACACACAGCTCTTTATTTACAGTGCTGCAGCTCTCACAAGTGCTGCGGCCTTAGGGGTTGCCCAGCTCTGAGGATTCAGAGCCATGTGGCTCCACAGCTCATACAGTCACTTCCCATAAAAGTGGTCTGCTCGGGTCGGCCTCTGGCGCTGGTCCGGTTGCTGTTCCCGGGCCTCTGCCATGGCCGCTCTCGGTGTTTGCTTCTCTCCTAGGTGGTCGTCCTCCGGTGTCCCTCTAGGTTCCCTCTTGCAGTCTTCCATCTCCGTCATAATCGTGGTGGCAAGGCAAGAGCTGGTTCCAGAGCAAGAGAGTGGGCAGACGAGTGAGTGCTCCTTATATACCTCTCAGGACCAGTCAGAATTTGGGGTTTAGCCAGGTGCGGTGGTGCACGCCTGTAATCCCAGCAGCTTGGGAGGCAGAGGCAAGAGGATCACAAGTTCGAGACCAGAGGCAGTCTGCGTAACTTAGTGAGACCCTGTCTCAAAAAGTAAAACAGTGGGCTGGGGGCGCAGCTCAGTGGCCTAGCACTTGCAGAGCATGCAGGCGCCAGGCCCTGGGTTCAACCCCTAGTACCACAAAAAAAAAAAAAAAAAAAAAAGAACTCGGGGTTTCATTTGAGCATAGCCAATCATGAGACGAATGCAAATAAGGTGAAACTCAGACGCTTATTTGATAGGTGGGGAGGAGGTGGGGAATAGCCAATCACAGGACTTCCCTTAGTGGCCAATAGGGTGATAGGATATGGCCTATCAGAGAGCAAGGGTCTAAAAGCAGGGCCTGCCCAGGTCATGCTGGGCAGGGGCCATCTTGTCAGTGCAGTTACAGACCTTGTGGACTCAAGCCAGTGTGCCACAGCAAGTCACACAGGGGTCCTGAGTGCACCTCAGGCCTCAATGAGGGCCGAATAGGCCTCGAGCCATTTCTTTTCCTCTTGGCACCCCACATTTATCCCTATAAGGAATGGGCAGTAACAATTTAATGGACGGCTGCCATTCACACTCTGCTAAGTTCCTCTCCCTCCTTCTCTTCCGCACCTCCCGCATGTGACCCCAGAGTCTCACATGGGGGCTGCCACACAGCACATGTTCAGCGTGTGCTGAGTAAACAAACCCAGCAGCCTCTCTGAAGGGTTTAAAGAGAGGAGGACACAGGAAGTGGACAGACACATCCTTCAAAATAAATTTGTGGGGCCGGGCGCTGTGGCACATGTCTGTAATCCCAGTGGCTTGGGAGGCGGAGGCAGGAGGATCACCAGTTCGAGACCAGAGGCAGCCTGTGTAACTTTGCTTGACCCTGTCTCAAAAACTAAAAAAAAAAAAATGGACCGGGGGTGCAGCTCAGTGGTCCAGCACTTGCAAAGCATGCAGGCACGAGGCCATAGGTTCAACCCCCAGTACCACAAAATAAATAAATAAATAATAATAATAATAATAATAGTAATAATAAGTCCATGGGAGGAAAGAATTATCAGGCAAAAACAGCACAGTCTTGAGCCACATTGGTCCTGCAAGGAGAGGCTGGCTTTCCTGCATCCAAGGACCATGCCCCACCCCTGTTCAGCTGCGCCTGGCATGGGAGTGTGGGGAGAGGAGCTTGATGAGTGCTTCTCTAAAGCATTTGTTGTTGTTGCTGTTGTTAGGTGCAATCGAGTCGGTATCTAACTCATAGCGACCCTCTGTACAACAAGTGAAACACTATTGTCAGTGCTTCTTTGCTGTTCATAGGGTTTTCAATGGCAGATTGATTTTTGGGAGGGGGTTGCCAGGTCCGTCTCCGAAGCCTACAGTACCTGGTGTTCCCAGGTGGTCTCCCATCCAGGTACTAACCAGGCCCGGCCCTGCTTAGCTTCCGAGATCTGATGGGATCAGATGCCACAGGGCTATGGCTGCAGGTCCAACACATTTAATGAGTAAAAATTATTCCTTCTGTTTGAAGATTAAGCTGGGCGTTTGGGCTAAGAACATGGCTGCACCTTCGGGCAGAGGATGACGGAGGCGACAGGGCCACACCGGGAGCAGGGCTCTGAATGCTCTGCGATGCTGCTCACTGAGTCAGTGCCTAAGCCACAGACTAAGTACTGTGGCCTGTGAGGACAGGGCAGCCACGAGGCAGCCAGAGATGCCCACGTAATGAGAAACAGGGGAGACTGGGTCATGGGAACGGCAGCCTCCCCTGCCTTGGTTCCTAGGTCACACAGCAGCCTGCATGACCTCACTGCCTTCATCCGTGGTCCTGGTTCCTCTTCCCTCAATATTTCTAATCATTATGGCACATAATTTAGCTTTTCTGAAAATCCAAGTCTAAATTAATTATAGTTCCGCTGAAGGGGGAAGAAGATATTAGACGCCCAAGCTAAAGGAAAATGAGTCAACTTTCTTCTTCCCTCATTAGATTTTAATGGTATTATAATAATTAAGCTTTTCATTAATTCTTTCATGCGTCTTGAGCTGTAGTTCCCTGCAGATTTGAATCATACTTAACGCGTAATTATGGCGGTCCATTTTTAGAAGGTACTGTGAATGTGGGACATGGATGTCACCAGGCTTCTTAAATTAAAACCCAGCAAGGTGACTGAATTACTGCCTTTGCCTGGCCCAGCATGGCCTCCCAGGTGTGTGGGGGCCCCGTGGAGCCTCGGGGTGGCCTGCTGTGGTCCAGGTCTGGGGTGGAGAAGCCGCTGACTCCCAGCGAGCTTACGGCGCTGGTCACACTATCGCTGGTCACTGGTCTCCTGGGAGCAGGGCAGTCCAGGGCCCCTGCTGCTGTCCGTCATCACACTCGATGGCAGTGCCCCGCTGTGGACGCAGGCGGCAAGCCACCTTGCTGCAGAGTGGCCACACCCAGAGCACTCAGGGTCCTGCCTGACCAAAGCCACCAGAGCCCGGGCTGGACGCCGGCCCCTGGAATGCGGATCTTCTCTTCCTGTGGATGCGGCACACGGAAGGTAGCAGCGAGGCAGACGCCAGCCATGAGGCCAACAGAGCAGTGGGGACTCGGTTCCGTGTCTGACACTGGCTGCATGAGGGCCACGCAAGCCACAGCCCTCAGCTGCCATCTGTCATTTGCAGAAGGAGTTGACTTCTGAGCTGCTCAGCAAACAAGGGCCTGGGCCACGAGCCTGTCGGCCCCAACTCGTGAGCCAGGCCCTGGACCAGGCCAACAGGCTGCCAGGACGCCCCCATTTCCCTCCTCCCCGAGTTGCCAGGGGCGGCCTTGGACCTCGGCACCGCGTTCTCTCCGTGGTCTGCTGTCTGTCAGTGTTGGGAAGTTGGCTCAGCTTCTGTCTGTCTTCTTGGCTTCTCCCCACCTTTCGTCCAACTCAGACCTCAGGATGCCCGCTTCTGGGGTGTCAGAAGAGTGCCCTGATTTCCTGGCCCAGCTGTCAACATTCCCCTTGCCCGGGGGCGGGGGTGCAGGCCGCCCCCACCCCACTTGCCTCTTGCGTTCCTGCCTGAAGCCCCAGGGCAACCCTTGGAATGGCCCCTCGGGTTTTGCAGCGGGCTGTGGGGCTCTGGCGTGGGATCTGTCACATGGCCCGTGCAGTCTAGGGTTTTCTAGACTGGGGGCCACGCAGTGGAAATGATTCCCAAGAAACAGCTACAGCCCGAGGTTGCTGTTTTCCAGTTTATTTCCAGTTGTGGAAAAGAGAAACAAACGCCTTTCTGCCTATAACGATTGTGAATGCAAAAGCAAACAAGGAGATGCCGAGAAGACAGCCTTGGCCCAGCCAGGGCCTGTGGGAAGTGTGGAGACCTCCGTGACAAGGCATGTGGCATGACTTCTAATAGCTTTTATTTTATTAATAGGAACACACGACTGAAAATGCAGATGATCAGAATGAGGACAGAAGACAGCTGTCCCCTTACTACCCGGAGACAAGTGCAGTGAGTATTTTACAATAGCATCCTAGCCCTGCTTCCCTGTCCCTTAGGTTGGGGTCGGTCATTTAGACTGGCTCCTAGGACGTCTCCTCTTGGAAATGGTGGTTCCTTTGCTTAGTGGTGGTGACTGTACTTGGTGAGTCTGGGCCATATCATGATTTATCTAGGAAACCCCTCTTGTCAGCAATTTAGCCTATGAGTATTACTAGCATTATTATTTGTTCAGCTGCACACCCTAGCGTGTTGGGATTTAGCTCAGTTGGTAGAGCGCCGCTGTGCATTCTCTGAGGTCCCAAGTTCAATTCCCAGCACCGCAAAAATGGGAGAAGGATGTGGCAACCCACTCCCAAGGCAATCCCAAAACAGCCATTGAAAACCCTATGAGGGTTGCTATGAGTCGGACACGATTCGACGGCACCTAACAACAACAACAACACACCCTGGCACCTGATCACATCTAATCTCAGAAGCTAAGCAGAGTTGGCTTGGTTAGTCCTTGGATGGGAGACCACCTGGGAGTACCGCATGCTGTAGGCCAGGGAGAAGGACCTGGCAGTGGTCCCAAAACAATCAGCCATCCAAAACCCTACAAATAGCAGAGGAGTACTGACAGTGCCGGGCGTGGCTCAGCATGGGGAGTGTTTCACCTGTTGTACATAGGGTCTCTATGAGTCGGCCCCAGCTCATGGTAACTAATACTAACAAGCCTTATTATGAGTAAGTTAAGTGATGGATAGGACTGGGATTTAGCTCAGTTGGTAGAGTGCTGCGCTGCAGTCTCTGAGGTCCGGAGTTCAATTCCCAGCACTGCAAAAATGGGAGAAGGACCTGGCAATCCACTCCCAAAGCAATCCTGAAACAGTCAGCCATTGAAAACACTATGAGGATCACTATGAGTTGGATACCGACTCGACGGCTCCTAACAACAACAACAACAACAACAAGTGATGGATAAATAGCCTTGTGGTTAGGTTGTACCGTGACGGAAGTTGTAAAGCAAGGAAAGCTAAATTGTACACAGAACACTCTATAATTACAGCTACTCAAAAGTGTGCTTCCACCTGGAAAAGGCTCCCGGGACAGCGGGAACCATGGGCGATCATCGCTGGCCTCTGCTCACTGAGGTGACGGAGGCCACTGAGCAAACAGAGGAACCGTTAGCTTCCTCAGCACCTTCCAGAATCGCTCCCAGGGTGTGAAAATGTGTGACCTGAAAGGGCCTCGCCTTCCTGCATCTGTGTAAGAGACGCCCTTGGCTTCACGAGCTGCACCTTCAATTCCTCATAAACCTGAGTCCCCTCTGCACAG
Source organism: Pedetes capensis (assembly GCA_007922755.1). Taxonomy (NCBI): domain Eukaryota; kingdom Metazoa; phylum Chordata; class Mammalia; order Rodentia; family Pedetidae; genus Pedetes; species Pedetes capensis. Next base: position 26,488 of record VMDO01017718.1, read on the forward strand.
CCCTGTGGCCACTGAGGTCTCCTGGACTGTGGAGGGGGCACCAGGTGCTGTAGGCGTGGGAGAAGGACCTGGCAACCCACTCCCCAAAAAATCAATCTGCCATTGAAAACCCTATGAACAGCAGAGAAGCACTGACAATAGTGTTTCCCCTGTTGTACAAATGGTCATTAGGAATCAGATACCTACTTGATGGCACCTAACAACAACAAAGCCTGCAGCCGGAGCCCTGTGGCATCCGATCCCATCAGATCTTAGAAGCTAAGCAGGGTCGGGCCTGGTTAGTACCTGGATGGGAGACCGCCTGGGAACACCAGAAGTTGTAGGCTTGGGAGAAGGACCTGGCAACCCCCTCCCAAAAATCAATCTGCCATTGAAAACCCTATGAACAGCAGAGAAGCACTGACAATAGTGTTTCGCCTGTTGTACAGAGGGTCGCTATGAGTCGGATACCGACTCGACAGCACCTAACAACAAACAACAACAACAACAACAAAAACAACAATAAACCTTGACCAAAGCACAGCTGAGAATCAGCCAAGGGAAAGACGCGATGAATGGGCAGTGGCAGATGAGAAGACAGGTGTGTAATCTAAGCGTCGAGTGTGGCTGGCTGGACCACACGCCAGTGCTGAGAGCTGGCCACACTCCTTGCTCTTTCTTTCTGCTCAGCTCGCACAGGCTCTGGCACGGGGTTGCACATTCCTTCCCTCTCAGCCCCACCTTGTTTCTTTTGTCTTGCTCTTCGGCGCGAATCGTGCCTTTAAATGGCTGTATACTATTTTACTGTGCTGACAACCAGGATAAACAGAATGGGTTCTCACCCTGCCAGCTTTTTGTCACTGCAGACGATGTGGTCATGTGCATGTTTATATTGCTCCATTGTGTGGTAGCTTCAGGTCCAGGAGGTAGGCATCTGGGAGTGGGGTTTCTGGGTCAAAGCGCCTAGGTCCCCTTCACTGTAAGAGATGTTGCCGAGGGTTGAGTTGGAATCCCCCCCCTCTACGGTGGTTCCTGAGAAGCCCCCTGCTCTCGGGACCTGGGGCACCGTCTGGGCTCCTGCCACAGTGGACTCCCTTCGCTCCTCCTTCCTGCCACTCAAGTAGGCGCGCTCTTGCCACGGCCCTGACTCCTCCTCTGTGGACCCCTCTTCACACACATCTTTGTGATTCTCCTTTTGGACGTGACGCACCCACAGACCCAGAGCACGGCCTTTGCAGAGCGGGTTGCAAGCGGGGTGACCAGGAGGGCACCACGATGCCAACATACAGCCACACCTGCAGATCGCCCTGATCCACACCGTGGCTGTTTCTTGGGCAGGACGTCTGTGTGGCTAGATCTCAGCACTGGCGTGTGGTCCAGTCAGCCACACTCGACACTTAGATTAGACACCTGTCTTCTCATCTGCTCATTCATCACGTCTTTCCCTTGGCTGATTCTCAGCTGTGCTTTGGTCAAGGTTTATTGTTGTTTTTGTTGTTGTTAGGTGCCATCAAGTCGGTATCTGATTCCTAGTGACCCTTTGTACAACAGGGGAAACACTATTGTCAGTGCTTCTCTGCTGTTCATAGGGTTTTCAATGGCAGATTGATTTTTTGGGGAGTGGGTTGCCAGGTCCTTCTCCCAAGCCTACAGCACCTGGTGTTCTCAGGCAGTTTCTCATCCAAGTACTAACCAGGCCCAACCCTGCTTAGCTTCTGAGATCTGATGGGATCGGATGCCAAAGGGCTATGGCTGCAGGCATTGGTCAAGGTGTAGAGTTCCTTTTCTTTACGAATTGCCCACCAGAGCTGCTCATGTCTGACATGTGACTTAGTCAATGGAAAAGGATGTTCAGAGCTGTGCCAAGCCTCTGGATATGTGAATATTGACAAATGGCCTACTCAAGGTCTTCTGGGACGGGGGGGGGGCTGGTGATTTTGATGCCCCCAGCACCTTGGGGAAACGGCCTACACAAACTCCTTTTCAAAGTCCAGTCTCTCCCGCTGGCCACTGGTGACCTCAGAGCAGAGCTTTGTCCAGGTGCGAGAAGTAGAGGCCATGTTTGAAGGCCTGGGCCCTGCGAGGGACAACTCCACCTGTGGCACTGTGACTGGCACCCTAGACAGGTCAGCTGGGGCAGCGAAGGCACGTTCCAGAAAACCTCCAGAAACGCACAGCTCTGACCGAGGCGAACTGTGTGTGCACGCCTATGAGGGCAGCCCCCGCTCCTTCAGCCCCCTACCCCACATGCAATGGGAGGGTCTTTGTCGGTAGCCTCATCATTGCTGTCTTAAGTTCACAGCCTGGAGACAAAATTCTCACCATGTAACTGCCTGCATGACGCCGCATCATTCTGCAGGGCGCGTGTTCTAGACTGTGTTCCTGGGGAGTCAGCTAGCGGGGAGGATGCCCGAGCAACCTTGAATCACAGCACCTACGAGTGAAAACGCGTATTGAAAGTGGATTTAGTAGCCAGGCGCAGTGGCGCACCCCTGTGAATCCTAGCGGCTCAGGAGGTGGAAGAGAGGAGGATCGCAAGTTCGAGACCAGAGGCAGTCTGCGTAACTTAGCGAGATCCTGTCTCAAAAAGTCAAAAAATGGCCTGCAGATGCACCTCAGTGGTCCAGCACTTGCAAAGCATGTAGGCGCGAGGTCCTGGGTTCAACCCTCAGTACCACACACACAAAAAAGTGGATTTAGTCAGTATGGGTCAATACAAGTATGCGGTCATACAAGAGGGGTGAGCCCTTGAATGTTACCGCATAAACGAAATGCTTCCCGTATGCCATTTTCCTAAGGAGTGGTTGGCGAGCTGTTTTCTTTACTGACTACTCACCTGAATATGCCCAGCTGGGCAGACAGAGGTGCAGGTGGGCAGTGCACACCTGTGGTGGGCACACTCCAGGAGGCACCTGCGGGAGTGGAAACACACATGCTAGCATTTCCATGAAAAACGTTTCTGAGCCGATCACAGGCTGTATGTGTTGACATTTAAAGTGCAGCAATTTACATGCAAAATCAGCCAGCATCTGTCCCCTGCAGGAAGAAGCCCCCAGCAGTGCCTCCACCATTCGCCCCGAATTAAACAAAAGCAAGGAACCTTTGTGACCAGCTTCCCACCTGCTTCTCTTGGGAGTGGGGTCCCTTTGTGGGTGCTGGCTGGGTCTTGGGGGTGAGAGAGCCTCCTGCACTCTCAGGGGGCCTCATTCTGCAAACCAAAATGGCGGGAGGGAGCAAGCTCCTGGGGAGCCAGGACCTCCCCTGCCCCGCATTGAGTTTGGGTTTTCCCAGTAGCACCTGCCACATTTACAGTCAGAATCTCAGTTTACATGGAGCACCAAGGGCAGGATTCTGGAGACAGACTTCCGGCTCCCGGGACTGTCTCCCCCAGTGTCAGTTCAAGGTGCAATCATGCAGGGCCCTGAAGACTCCAGACGGTCCTTGTCCCTCCCATGAGCTGGAGAGTGGGGGACTCTGTAACCCACTTCCTCCAGACCCTGCCCCATCCCTCAGCCACCTCCTGAGACATTTGTGTGAGATGGAGAGAGTAAACAGAGCAACTCCAGAACCTTCTCTGGCCAGGGCATCTGCCCTTGTCTCCTGTGAGGAAAACCCACATTATTACCTCACACTAGAAGTCACAAGGAGGAGGACCCCAGGCGCCTGGCGGAGTCCCAAGGCGTTTTTCCCTCCTGGGCCCCCCAGGGGTTCCCTGGCCCCAAGGAGGTCTGGGGACCATAGTTGTGACACCTGCAGAAATCACTGGAGCGATGGCACCCACCAGGGCAAACTCAAGCGCACAGCCATCACGTCTGTCCACCTTGGCCCTGCGTGTGCGCAGCCTGGAGATGTGGCCACGCCATCCTGTCTGCCTTGGGAGGGAGTCCAGGCACTGACCCAGGCTGTCTGGTTCCTACCCAGTGACCGAAAGGACCCTGACCCATGCTCCCATGGGACATCATGGGCCCATGCAGGGCTGGCCCATTAGGAGAAGAGGAAGTGCCAGGACTTGAGGGGAGCGGCCATGCCAGCCTCCGGGAACCTCTGGTGTGGGTCTGTGAGGCCTCTTCACCAGGCGAGGGCCACCCCAGGACGGCCTCTCCTGGAGGCACAGGCCCCTGAGGTCCTGGGACATGTCCTGCTGAATGGCCAGGCCCGCCAGCCTGCCATTGGTGGGCTCCCTAAGCACCGAAGCCATAGGTGTACACAGGGCAATGACACCCTCAGGAGGCCCCATGAATGGCAGCGACCTGGCTCCCAGCCCAGGGTATGCGTGCAGGAGAAGGGCCATGGTTTCCTAGTATTTCCACATGAGGACCCAAAGGTGCAGAGGCTGCCTGCACCCTCAGGAGCAGCGAGGCTGTGTGAAGATCAGTTGTCTGTTTGTCCCTCCTCACCATCAGCCTCCACTGCGTTGGGCTCCCTCCTCTTGGCTCTTCTGGAGAGGCACCCAGGAAGGCCTGTGGCGTGTCCATCCACAGCAGACATGGAGGTGAGGGCCCTCCTTCCCCGACTTCCTGCACAACCCATCCACAGAAGAAGAAAGGGTCGGAGGCCAGAGCTGCAGCGGGGTGGAGATGGGAAGAGCTTCCCTGCTGCCCCCGTGGCTCCAGGAGGAAGTTCTCGGCCCCCATACTGCGGCTGTGTGGTGGCTCAGACCATCTCTGGGTTAAAGCTGACCGTGGCAAGCCAAGCCATCTGTCCAAGTAGCTGCTTCCTTGGGTGCAAAGTGAGCTTTGGGACTGAAGTCAGCCCTCAAAACCTATGTGTGCCCCCTTCCCAGACGCTCAGATGGAGCAGCAAGATGGAGGTGGTCATGCTCCCAAGAGCCACTGGGCCATGGCACTTGGCCCTTCCCTTTGCCAGCCATGCTGTGAGCACAGGACCACAAATGCTCCTTACACAGTGGGTGCTGCTGCAGTTCCAGCGTGACACCTCCAAAGCCTCCCTCTGTGTGGGGCGTCGCCCTGCCACTGGACTCGCTCAGGCCGTGAGCAGGAACCAGTCACCAAAGACCTGTCCTTTGGTGAGGGGGAGCCAAGCACCCAAGAGCCGCGCCACTCAGAAAGGAGGCTTATGCCCATGGCTGCTCTGAGAAGCCTTGAGAAAGGCAGGCTCAGAGGCTTAGGCCCATGGTGGCTCCTTGCTTCTTTCTTCCCAGTGAAGACGCTGACTCCAAGTGCTCTGCTCCAACAGCTCTTTGTTGTTTAGTCTGTCTTCGTGGATGGAATGGACCCAGAATGCTCTGGGTACCACCCTTATACCCTCTCTAGGGGCTAGCCAGGGACCAATCAGAGGCAGTCACCCCATACCGATTTTGGCCAATCGGGGGGATATGCAAATTTGGTTTTGTAAAAGTAGCCAATCAGAGATGGTTCCCGAACAGTCCAATCAGGAGCTGTTCAGTGGTTTGGAAACAACCAATCGGTGTTGAGGGGTCTGAGGAAAGGGATTGGATGCCAGTGCCATCTTTAGAAGCTTGCCACCCAGGGGTTCCCAGATGTAGGGCAAAGGTTACTGCCTGGGGAACAAGCCTTAGACCTCCCAGAAGGCCTAGATAGGCCCCAGGCCAAACTGCCTCTCTAGGCAGTGCCCTACACCTCTGCTCTTCTTTCAGGTGTTTGAGGACCAGGGAAACCCTGGGCCAGGCTTCTGCAGAAGCATCACTCTGCATTGTGAGCGGAGGGAGGGCAGCAGGCGCTGGAGACCCCTCCCCACCAGAACCTGAGTTAAACTTTCCCCAACACTCCCTCCATACGTAGCAACTTTGGTATACAAACAAACTGCAAGCTAACCAGAGTCTCTGCTGGTAATAAATAGATGAGTTCCAACCAATCACAGCAGCGGGGATCAGCCAGTCGTGGAAGTAAATCCCTGCCCAGCCAATCACGGCTTAGACCTCACTGCCTGTCCTTGTGGCTGGGCAGAGCTCTCTGGGCTGCTTCTGGCTGAGGGCTGTCTGATCCATGAACCGTTCTTTGCTCAAGTAACTGTTCAATTCAACTTGCCTGAAGTTTTTCCTTTGACATAAACAAAGTGGTTTCTGTAACCAAGCCACAAGACTGCAGTGGGAAACTCTCTGAAGCTGTGCTTCATCTCCCTGGCCAGGAAAAAGCCATCCAAGGACTAAATAGAAACACCCGATATTGGGATCTCCCCCTTACAGGCACGAATTTAGAAAGCATAGTGCAAGGCAAGGGCTGGTCCTGGAGCAGCGGATGGCTCTGCCCTTGCAGTCACAATGCAGCTCGCTCGCTCTTTGGCCGCACTGGGATGTCCATGCCTGCTCTGCCACAAAACTCCTCCAGATCAGTCATCCCAAGAAAGCCTTCCCACAGTATCACTGATGAGCCAGCCACAGACACCGTGACAGCCTGCATAGCTGCTTCTCTCGGCAAGCTGGCGGAAATGCCCTTTAATGAACATTCCTGCAATCATCAGAACCCGCGGCTGGTGGGGAGGGCTGCCACCAGGCACTCTACCTGGGTGCCCTTGGCCAGATGGAGGAGCCCTCCAACAGTTGGCTTTTTGTGTAGAGAATCCACTTGGCATGCCCGAGCTGCTCACATCAATATATTATTAAAGCGAAAGACCAGCTCCAAACAGGACACACAGAGGCACATTGTTCCTGGCCACGACTTCGCTTCCAAATGCGCTCAGAACAGGCCACGATTTCAAAAGCGCAGGCCCTTCCCTTTGACGAGGGAGACATGTTTCCCAAATCCCCTTCCCGAGGTCACCCCGCAGCCTTCTGTAAAGAGTCTCTTGTCTTTGGCAACTCCTCCCTGGCTCGGGCCAGGAAGGCTGCGCCGTGGGTCTGCAGAGTAAACACAAACGGATATTGTGCTTGACATGTCGTGAATGTGTTCCTCTCTTGTATCTGCGGAGAGCGTGGGGCCTTCTGGGCCTCTTTGTGCCCTGCTTCATTTTTAATGACTGTCCCTGAAAAGCAGGCAGAGCAAGACGTTGTCCCCTGGCATATTTCATCCCTGATCAAACATCGGCTAGCCGCTGCTCTGAACTTCCTGGTCGCCTGGGGGCTCAGCAGGGGGATGGCGCGATGCCTCCCCAGCCCCTTTCTCCTTCACAGGATGGCAGAGCCCAGCTCAGATAACCCTTGTTTTCACTGTGCCTGGAAAATAGGGTAAGCCTGTGTTTCAGAGGAAAATCCCCAATTTGTAGGTTGGTGTTGTAGATCGACTACTGGATCTGTTTGCGGAGCCACTGACAGGTCCCTCCAACCACAACTGCAATTTGTACATCCACAGCAGATACTTCAGTGGGGCCCCCAAACACTTTGAAGTTGCCTCTCCTCTTTAGCATCAAGTTATGGCCATCCCAGCCACAAGGACATGCCACCAAACCAGTAATAAGCCAAACAGGGACATTTTCTGAAACCTTAAGGTCTTTGGAACACATTCTGATGTCCGATTCTCCAAACCCCAAGGCCACCTTGCTTGGCAAGGCCAGGTAGGAAGGGGGCCAGGTGTGGCCTTCGGCCCCGCCTTCTGCCTTGCTGACAAGCTCTCTGATAGGGTGGCCCAGGTCGCCAGGTTCATATAAACACACAGTGGGCTCCCGCACAGAGGGGTGGGCTTCTGAGGCATCTCCTCGCCTCCTAGCAGAGTCTTCCCTCCGCCCGAGGAGAGATATGGGGGTGAGGGGGAACCAAGGGGAGGAGAAGATGCTCATTCAAACCTTGCGCGGCAGCGTCTACAGCAGCTCTGTGCACAACCGCCCCGAACTGGCAATGGCCCGATGCCCTCCAGTGGCGAGTGGTTAACAACCCGTGCACACCGTGAACACCGCTCATCCCTCAGAAGGGCGGGCCCAGGGACTGCGCAGCCAGGGTGGACTCGGTGACCCTGCTGAACCAGCCCGCGTGCTGTACAGCTATTCCCAGAACACTCCCAATGTAATGGAAATGCAGGCATGGAGGAGAACTAGTGCTTGCCAAGAGTGAGGAAAGGGAGGGAGTGGTGGTGGATACGAGAGGGTGGCTCTGGGGAACCCTCCTGAAGATACAGGGTCCTCTGGTGGGGAGCACAGGTGTTTTACATGTGTGGCTAAGCTACGTGGAGTAAATTCACACAGAGGTGCACACGTTGTTGTTGTTGTTGTTAGGTGCTGTCAAGGCGGGTCCAACTCACAGCGACCCTATGTACAACAGAAGGAAACACTCCTTGACTGTGCCGTGCCCAGCACTGTGTCAGTGCTTCTCTGCTGTGTGTAGGGGTTTTGATGCAGATTGTTTTGGGAGTGGGTTGCTGGGTCCTTCTCCTACAACACCTGGTGTTCCCAGGTGGGCTCCCATCCCAGGACTAACCAGGCCAACCCCCTTAGCTCACGAGATCAGACAGGATCTGACCATACCAGGGTGGTATGCCTGTAGATGGCACATACCTACACACGTGCAAGTGAGTACAAAAACACATGTAGCATGCACACGTGTACGTGAGACTCACTCATTGAAAGCACACAGTATGTGTGAGGCTGGAGAAATCTGAATAAGCTCTAAGCATTCTTCCAACAACCACTTCCTGTTGCCACGTGTCAGTCAACATCCACTTCCTGTTACCACTTCTCAGTCGACATCCACTTCCTGTTACCACATGTCAATCAGCACCCACTTCCTGTTACCACTTCTCAGTCAACATCCACTTCCTGTTACCACGTGTCAGTCAGCACCCACTTCCTGTTACCACTTCTCAGTCGACATCCACTTCCTGTTACCACATGTCAATCAGCACCCACTTCCTGTTACCACATGTCCGTCTTATGACATCCTGCTGAGGACCTGGCATTTAATTTTAATTGTTTTTGAAGTGCTGGGGAGTTGAACGCAGGGCCTCCTGTGTGCGAGGTAGGCAAGTGTCCTACCACCGAGCTGCATCGCGGCCCCTCTTCTATTTTCTAATTTGAGGCAGGGTGTCTATCCTTAGGTTGCCTCTGGCCTTGAATTTGTGATGCTCTTGCCCTCGCCCCCTGAATCACTGGAATTACAGGCATGCACCATAGCACCTGGAGTCAATTAATCTTCAGCTACATCATAATCCACCTGCAGCCATAGCCCTGTGACATCCGATCCCGACAGATCTCAGAAGCTAAGCAGGGTCGGGCTTGGTTAGTACCTGGATGGGAGAACACCTGGGAACACCAGGTGCTGTAGGCTTGGGAGATGGACCTGAAAACCCACTCCCAAAAATCAATCCGCCGTTGAAAACCCTATGAACAGCAGAAAAGCAGTGACAATAGTGTTTCACCCGTTGTATACAAAGTCACTATGAGTGGGATACCAACTCAACGGCACCTAACAACAACAACATCATAATCTATTAGGGCCTCAAACTTGTGAAAAATTGGATTCAAATCGGGATGGGTTCAATATGTTAAAATGTAAAGGGTCTGGGTTCAGTTCATGCTCAGCTTTAAAATTTTAATCTTATGTATGTTGTTGTTGTTGTTAGGTGCCGTCGAGTCAGTATCCGACTCATAGCGACCCTCTGTACAACAGGGGAAACACTATTGTCAGTGCTTCTCTGCTGTTCATAGGGTTTTCAAAGGCAGGTTGATTTTTGGGAGGGGGTTGCCAGGTCCTTCTCCCAAGCCTACAGCTTCTGGTGTTCCCAGATGGTCCCCCATCCAGGTACTAACCAGGCCCGACCCTGCTTAGCTTCCGAGATCTGACGGGATCGGACGCCACAGGGCTACGGCTGCAGGCAATCTTATGTACAGGTAACCAAATAAAATTATTTTCATTTTTTTTCAATTTTTAAATAGTTAATGATTAAAAAAAAAACCCACATTAAAAGCTGACCCCAAACCCAATTTTTCACTGGGTTTGGGCTCAGGTTCAGGTCTGTAAAAGTTTGAAGTGGACCAGGCTCAGGGCTTGGGTTCAGGTGTGGTCTAACATGAGATTTGTTATCTAACATGAGATTTGAATCCCAACCCTCTAGATTTTAACATATTCAGCCTGCCCTTGATCCCAAACTCAATTTTTTGCAGGTTTGAAGCCCTGAAATGCACAATTATTCAAAAAAATACTTTACTTTTTTATTTTAAAAAATTAAAAAGTAATCTGGTTGACCTAAATATTAAGCTCCTCAGGTTAGCGTGCGCACACATATGACGCATGTGCGTACACACACGTGGTGCTCACACGTGTACACATGGGTCTGTCTCCTTATCTGGAGGCATTTGTCTCCCCGAGTCAGTGTTGAGGAGAAGAAGAAAGGCCAGAGCCATTTTCAGAGGCCGAGGTGGTGGCAGAGTGTCCCATGGGGTCGTCCCTGCGATTCTGCGTCAGGCAGTGCACGCAGGTCGTATGTGAATTAGCGCACCGTTTGGGGTGAGGAGGTTCGCGGATCCCAAACCTTCTCTGGGACTGAGCCCCTGCACCTGGCCCCTCCCCAGCTGACCCCATTCTGTCACGCCCCATCAGGTCTGCAATGACACACTTCCCAAGCGGTGCGGCTTCGGAATCGCACGTCTTCAGCTCAGTTTTTAAATCGTCTCTTGAGCCCAGGCCACAACAGTGTTCAGACACAGTAAGCTCAGGCTGCCGTGCTGCACAGCTTCGAGGCCTCGGAGTCACAGCTTCCAGGCTTTAGAGTCTCCTTTCTTCCCCATCTGCGCTGCAAAAGATTCTCCATCTTGCTATCAAGACCCAGAGATTTGCTGCACCATGACGCAAGGAGGTCGCGCTCAGCAGGGTACCTACCACCTGCAGCCTCCTGGGGCTTCCTCGGGCAGCTCCTTGCATGACAGAGGCGGCAGCTTTGCTGAGGGCTGGAAGACAGCCAGCCCCTCCATCCTGACAGAGGAAGAGGCGCCCACACCTGGGTCCCAGGACTGTTCTGAAAACACTCTCCGTGCTGGTGGCACTGAGCACGGGCTGGACTGGCTGGCCCTTCTCCCGCCCAGGGGTGCAGAGCTCACAGGCCCTGGGTCCTGGTGCAATTCACCGCCTAGGATTCCCCACAGCCCTGTGCGTCCCCTTGGGCCCTCCTGGCTGAAGCCCACCTCTGCGCTCTCCCTGTCTCCTGAGAAGGCCACTATTGAGTTCCGGCAGTGGCAGATGCCCAGGACCCTTTGCTGCTGCTGTCTGCCTGGTCTCCTGACACAGTGACCTAACCATTGCAGTAAAAAAATTAGCTCCCTTCCTTATCACCATTGCTTTTGTTCTCAGGAAGTTCCTGGCACAGTGTCGTGGATGCCTCTAGGATTTTCACTGCGTAGTGAAGTCATGATGGGCTGGGATTTAGCTCAGTTGGTAAAGCACTGTGCTGCAGTCTCTGAGGTCCCAAGTTCAATTCCCAGCACTGCAAAAACAGAAGGACCTGGCAATCCACTCCCAAGGCAATCCCGAAACAGCCATTGAAAACCCTATGAGGGTCACTATGAGTTGGATACTGACTCAAAGGCACCTAACAACAACAACAACAACAACAACAACAACAACAACAGTGAAGTCATTGGTCCGGCCCCCCTGAGCCCACCTCGCCTTGCTCTGCTGCAGGGGCTCAGGCGGTGGGACCTGGCGGAGGACTCCGCATCAGCCCCGCCTCGCCTACCCAGCTGAGCGGGCTTCTCTCAGTTCTTCTGTGCCTCACTCAGGCTCTGCCCGCCTCTGAGCCCTCCACGCCTCCTCTGAGCAGGAGGCTCACAGTCCAGCTCTGCAGCTGCAGCTCTGAGCCGGGGAAGCTCCACCCGCTGGCGTTCCACCTCCCGTGGCCTGTCCTACCCTGCAGAGGGCGCCATCTCCTCCCCGCCGCCCCGACCCTGAGGGATCTGCTTCCTCCCCATGGGCGTTGTGACCCATCACCTGCCATGCCGTGAGGAAGCTGGATGCATGCAGAGCGAGAGGGAGCGCCACTGAGGCAGGAGGGTCACTGTGGTGACTTCCAGGCCAAACACTAGATGGGACCAACAGTGGGTACTCGTGCCCCCTGGACTCCTCATTCTACTCTCCTCACCCCAGGGCCTTTGATCCATCTCAGCCCCCTCTTGGACCTAACTTGGAGCTTCAGATGTTGTCTTGGAGCAGGTGCTTCCTGGTCCATCCACACCTTCTCCCAGCGGGGCCCCAGCCCCAGGCTGAGCCACGGTTAGGGTCTGCTGCCCACGGTGCCCATGGTGCCCTCACCTGCACGGGACATGGCCAGCCTAAGAGTGTAGAGAATGGGCCTCCTTAAGAAGTCATCTTCCTGCACTGCTCTAGCTACACAGAGGGAGTCTGTTACCGAGGCTGAGACTCCATGACTGTACATTGAGCCACTGTGACTCAGCCCCAGTATGGGGCTTGCTGCAGGAGATGTTGTTGTTGTCGTTAGATGCCGTCGAGTCAGTATCCGGACTCATAGCGACCCTCATAGGGTTTTCAACGGCTGACTGTTTCGGGATTGCTTTGGGAGTGGATTGCCACGTCCTTCTCCCATTTTGTGGTGCTGGGAATCAAGCTCGGGACCTCAGAGACTGCAGAGCGGCACTCTACCAACTGAGTTGAATCCCAGCTGCAGGAGAAGGGCCCCTGCATTTCTGCCTTAGCTCTCAAAGCGCTCCTTCTGCCCCACCCTACCAACCTTCTCCACCTCCGCTCTGTCCTCAACTAACCCCAATTCAGGGCTCTTTCCCTCAGCCAGTGGAACAGTACCCTATCACCTATAGTCGTGTCTGGGAAAAGGAGTGTGACATCAGTGAGGAAGAGAGGGGCTCCTGCAGAAGGGACGCAAAGCCCCGCCCTCCAGCAGGGTCCAGGTGGCCAGCCGGAAGGAGACCTTCCACGGAGGTTCCCTGCCCTCCCTCAACACTCAGTGTCTCCACTGCCCCTTATCGTGTTAAATGGAAGACAAAAGAGACAAAAGGCCAAACGTGTCAGGGAGAGTAAACTTAGCCGCCTGGGCTGGATCCTGTAATTCCCCAGCCTCCACGGCACTCTATCCCTTTGTCATTAGGCACAGCAGAAAAAAGGAAGGATAAAAAGAGACATCACAGCCCTTGAAAACAGAGAGAGGGCCGCAGGGCTAATCCGGGATTAAGGGAAATGAGCTTTGAAGACAGACGGAAATTTCCATGGCTCGTGTGGACGAGGAGGAACACAAAAGACAAGTAAAATGGCGGGACGGCGCGTGAGCAGGCAGACTGTGGCTCCGTTTCAACACTGCAGAGCATCCAGAGGAGACAGGTGACAGAGAGGAAACCCGCCTCCAGCCAAGGGCGCAACATTTGCAGACATCCGTCAGCCCAGAAGACACAGCGATGGCCGCACCTGCTGCCTGCCTGGCTCTCCTGCGCCCATAGTGGGCTCCCAGGCCCTCACCCTGGCCCTCGCCTGCCTGCTCCTCCCATCAGCCCAGTGAGGGGCTGGGCTGGGCCTGCGCCATGTCCTCTGTTGCTGGCCATCGCTGAACAGAACCACCCAGCCAGCCCTGAGCCTGGGTCTCCAGCCAGAGCCGAGCACCACAATGGTCCTGCTGGCCATTGGCCCAGCGGAACCCACCCTCCAGGGTGTCCCCTCCAGGGACAGCGTCCATGCCATGAACACGCCATGGCTCTGATCCGCCACGGGGTCCCCTCACTCTGTCACACAGACACACTTGTCAGACAACTTAGTGTATGAGCTAGAATTTCTCCGGGCTGGGATTTAGCTCAGTTCGTAGAGCACTGCGCTGCAGTCTCTGAGGCCCTGAGTTCAATTCCCAGCACCGCAAAAATGGGAGAAGGACCTGGTAATCCACTCCCAAGGCAATCCCGAAACAGTCAGCCATTGAAAACCCTATGAGGGTCGCTATGAGTCGGATACCGGCTCAATGGCACCTAACAACAACAACATAATTTCTCCAGGGGGGAGCAAGCCTAGGCAGCTCAGAACCAAGCAGAGGGTACCAATGGCCAGATACATGGAGGGACAGGCATGGAGTGAGGCCCCTGGAGAGGGAACAGAGGCACAAGTTGGCCTGCTAGGAAGAGCGGGCAGTGGGCGTGTTCAGAGGAAAGGAACGCTGTGGCTCTTGTCAGTCGAAGGCTTGCTCTGCAGGGCAGGGAGAAAACCTTTCAGCTCCCCTGGGCCCATCGAGTCCAGTGGAATTGTCTTGGGCCACACATCAATTATATAATATAGTCAAGGCACATCCATAGCAAGGGGGTCACAAAGAAAACAAGTGCTAAAACCACATGATGCTGACATTTTGCAGGGCCACTTCACTAGTGTTCCTGGTCACATGTGGCCCACAAGCTGCTGGCTCATCATGCCTGCTGGCAGCAGGAGCGAGTGCGATTTATCACCACGGGGACCTTACATTCTACTGCTTCATAAAATACATCCATCCTTTTTTCTAGACAATGTTTAAAATCTAAACAGTTGAAGCCAGATTCTATTCTAAAATTATATTTCAAATGATCATTTAGTTCAAGGAAGACTTTTTCTTCCTTTTCTATAAGAAAGGAGAATGCTCAGGCACCTGAGTGGGTAATGTCCCCATCACCCCATTAATCACTGGCCCTTGCTTTAGCCAAAGCGTTACTCCATAGCTTATGACACTTTGTCTAAGGGTGCTCAATCAAGACCCCTCAAAACCAGCAGCATTTGTTCATCTACCTATCCACCCACCCATCTATCTACTCATCCACCCACCCATCTACCCATCCATCCACCCATCCACCCATCCATCTATCTACCCACTCATCTACCCATCCACCCACCCATCTATCTATTCATCCACCCACCCATCTACCCATCCATACACCCATCCATCCATCTACCCACCCATCTACCCATCCATCCACCCATCTACCCATCCACCCACCCACCCATCTACCCATTCACCCACCCATCTATCCATCCATCTACCCATCCATTCACCCATTCACCTACCTGTTGTTGTTGTTGTTGTTGTTGTTGTTGTTGTTGTTAGGTGCCATAGGTTCAGGTCCAACTCACAGCAATGCTATGTACAACAGAACGAAACACTCCCCAACATGGTGGCAGCCTGGCAATATGTCAATGCGTCTCTGTTATTCACAGGGTTTTCAATGTCCCAGCCCCCACCACACCCCCCCACACCGCATCTACCCGCCCATCCACTCATTCATCCACTCCACCACCCATTCATCCAACTCCTCACTCAGGAACTTCCACCAAGCCACAGAATCGTTGGTTTACCTGTGCCATGCCCACACCTAGCCTTCAGGTGAGTGGGTGGGCACCTTGCAGTGCGTGTAGACTCCTACCCACAGTGTGGCCACACTGGAGGAAAGACTCAGACACCCCCTCCTGCCCCTATCGGGACATGGAGGGGTCTGTTCTTAGAGAAGCTGGGGTGCTGCACGGGAGACAGGGTCATAATCAGGAAGTACATTTCTATTCTATGGCATAAAGAAGTTACCAGAAGACGGGTATGGTGGTGCACACCTGTAATCCCAGCGACTTGGGAGGTGGAGGCAGGAAGATCATCAGGTGGAGGCCAAAGGCATCCTGCAGAACTTAGTGAGACCTTGTCTCAAAAATAAAAAGTAAAAACTGGGCTGGGGGTACAGCTCAGTGGGAGAGGGCTTGCAAAGCTTACATGAGGCTGTGTGCGCAAACCCCCCAGTACCACAAAAAAAAGTGACTGGAGGTGCGACTGTGTAGCAAGGGAGGGCCACAGGAGTCTGCGTGCTGACCCTTAATGAACACTCGGAGTCCCCAGGCCCATCCAAGCCTGGATGGCCTTTGTGCCTAATGAGATGCATACAAGCATTGACATAACCTTTGACACCCCGGTAATGAATGCAATGATGCCCCCTGTTATTTTGGCCTATGAGGTTAAATGAAGACTTTAAATAAAAAAATAAACAAATAGCCCCCAGCCGAGGTCAATGACTGCCGCACATCCGCTGGGCTGCTCAGAGGATCTGGCCACTGACGTTAGCATAGGAAGCCATGCTTTCTTTGAGCATCTTGAGTTGGTGGCTGAGCCCCGTGCCAGGATCTGGTAAGGCCCACATCCTGAGCAGGGGACCCCAAAAAGCCTCGATGCCCTGCGTGGCTTCAGACCAGAACCCGAGTGACTGCACACTGAAGTAACAGCTCCTGGTCACTTCTGGTGGCTGGTGGCCGTGCAGGCGGAAGGACTGGTGTGTAATTTAATTGCTTTTCCTCCCTCCCTCAGGTCTGCATATTATATTATATCGAAAAGTAATTATGCAGCCAAAGTAAAATGTCAGCAGGCGCTGTCTGGCGCGGCGGCACAGATGTGAATTACTCTCTTCCTTGCGTCTCGCAGACATCTCTATACCTCTCGCGGTCACCCGCCACGGTGTGTGCTCCTGGGCCGGGGTATTTATGCGCAGGAGATGAGATTTGCCGCTGTGCCTTTTCTCTCCTCTCCCCACGCAGTGCCCGCATCCCAAGCCGAGTGGTCTTGTTGGCAATGATTGATTACCCAATATCTAATTAAACCTGATCCAATCACTTATTATGCAGAGTGGAACAAACAAACTGAAGGCGACTGTCAGCCCGGTGATTGATGATGCGGCCAGCCCGGCTTTTGTGGCTCCTAATGTCCCGACGCTTGTTACAACCAGGCAAAGCCGCGCTGGACCAAGCGCCTGTCACTCGCCGCCGCCCGCCTCCCGTGAACCTTCAGAGGAGAGTGGGTGGGAGCGCGAGGGGCGGGGCCCGGAGGTTCTTTTGGGGTTAGTTGCATAATGGGATCAAAGCTCTCCTCAAAGAGAGGCCTCAAGTGGCTGCCAGTGGAGGGGTCCACGAGGGAGACGTGTGTTTTTGTGGGCGTGTGGGCGTCTTTGTGGCCTGTCAAGTCCGGCTGCAGGGTGAGTGTGCGCACACCCAGGGCTGCTGGGGCCAGCCGTGGCAGTGGGCGCCCGCAGGAAGAGTGACAGATAGGACCTTAAAGCGACCCCAGCAGGGTAATAATTTCTCTTCTATTGTCTGCCAGGCAGGATTCTCTTAGCAGCAACCATTTATAAATTTTTCAGTTTTAATGTTTTAATTATTTAAAATGCAAATAGGTTCAGGAGGAGAGCGGCAGAAACTACAAATTCCCTAAACAAATTTCCTTCCGGAAGGAGCCTCCGAGAGCCCAGAGTCTGCCGGCGTGGGAGGCAGCTGGCCACACGGTGTCCTCAGGTGGGGGGGGGTCCCTAAGTGCAAGCGTGGGGTCCTTAGAAAAGGGGCTGCGTGGGAGTGGCTGGAGGAGAGTCTGATTGAAAAGCCAGAGGGCGAATGCCAGGCGGTGGGCACACGTGGCCTTGGGAGATTACAGATGGGTTTGAAGCACGTGAGGGGCAAACTGGGGCCTCTTGGACCACCGAGCTTAACCAACACTGGGCACCCAGCACATGGCTATGCTGTCTGACCTGGTGGTCCATGTGGGGTCCCGCGGTGACTCCCCCTGTGCCCACAGCACTCCTGGGGAAGGGGAGCCTCAGAGACACAGCAGTGGGGGTGTGGGGTCCTCTGAGCAAAGGCTACAGGGGAGGAGGAGGGGCTGAGTACCTATCCTAGGGAGCCCACCCACCACTGGCCTGCTTGGCCAACCGCATGCACTGCGGGGTTGCACACCCTCGGCCCCCATGTGCTGCCCTTGGGTGTAGCAGAGTCGTGAGCGCTGGGCCACAGGGCCGGCCACCCCCGAAGGGCAGGGGCAGTCTGCATAAAGGGGTGCATTTAGGATGGAGCGGGACCAGCTGGGGCCACACAGATATTTCTCACCTCCATGGTCTCTGTCCCTCAAGCCTCCTGCCTCCACCACAGGCCAC